>JARYGA010046369.1:0-48220 GCA_030545235.1 Helianthus tuberosus | reverse complement strand
ACCATGTGGGTTTAAATTGGTATTTCTCAATTTCCTCAAAAGTTGAGGATCCCACTGGTTTCTCAAGTGTGATTTTGTTACCAAGTTTATCAGTGATTTTCACTTCTTGGCCATTCTTGTTTGTGGGGATGAAATCAGTGGATTCATCAGTGGTTTGAACAGATTTTTCAAAAACAGTGTTTTCAACTTCATCATGTTTTCTAAAACCAATTCCAAATTTCACATTGCTTTTGATCTGTTTTTCCAACAAGAGTTCATAGCCTTTGCATGATTCCACCCATTTCTCACATGTGACTTAGGTGGACTCCAACTCCTTTTTGCAAACCTGATATTTTTCTATCATGGTTTGGAGTTGGGTTTTGGTAATGTTTTGTTCTTCTTTGAGACTGCTGATTTCTTTATCCTTTTCAGCCAATTTGTTTCTTAGTTCTTTTAATGACTTTTCAAATTTGACTTCATCAGATAAGACTTTATCCCTAAGGTTTTCATTTACCTCTTTGATGTTAGCAAATGCAATAATGCATTGGTCTGAACACAGTTTTTCAAGAACTTGAGGTGTTACCTTAGCAGCAGCCATCATGGCACAATCACATTTATAATCAACTTCTTCATCAGCTCTATCTTCTTTCTCACCTGCTTTCTTCTCTTCCTTTTCTTCTTTGTCTTCTTCGGACCAGGGGTCAGACAGTGGTTCAATCAAGGTTTCTGAATTTTCTCCCAGCAGTAGTTCACCAGCAACTGCATTAACCACTGCTTCAGTCACTTCATCCACTGTTTCAGCACTTAGCTGTTCACCTTCAGTTTCTACCCCTTCTGGTATAGACTCTAATGCCATTAAACAAAATTCATCATTAGTAGGATCATTAAAAGCATTGAGTGCAAAATTTTCATCACTAAGCTCATCAGGCATACTGCTCCAGTCAACAAAGCCTTGAGTGAAAAAGCTTTGCTGATCTGGTTGTGTTACTGTTGGAGCAGCTGGTTGAGGTGCAACAGGTTGCACTTGTGCCTGAGGGACAGGGGTTTGAACATACTGAATTTGTGGAACAGTGGTTTGAACATAATGCACAGGCACAGGGGTTGCAGCATAGTGAGCAGTGTTAACATGGGCAGCAGGGGTATATTGAGTATAGTGCACAGTGCTTTGATGTTGTGGTCTAGGGTTTGAGCTAGGATGAGTGATTATGGGACTAGTGGTTTGACTCCTGCATTCCCTAGCAAAATGACCTAGCCTATTGCACTTATAGCACTTAATTTTTGACATATCCAACCCCACTTTTAAATTCCCATGTAACCGTGGGAATTTTCTCCTTGTTCTTTTGTTGAATTTGCTTGTTCTTACTCTAAGCAAAGCCAATTGATGCAAAATGTCCATCTCTTCTAAGTCAGTGGGATCAAAGTGTTGCAAATCATTGAGTTTAAAACACAAGTTATCTGATATCTGGTTTTCACAATTTGCAGTAAAAGCATAATTTGCAAAGTGAGAATCAGGGTTATTGAAATTTCCACCAGCAGTTATATCAATAAAGTGATAATAACCCTGATCCTTACTACTGCTACCAGATTCTTCCTGACCAAAAAGAGTTGTGCTGCCAAATGAATAATCATCAGCAACTTTGCCAGACTCTTGCAACTTCTTTTTCTGGTTTAACTCCCTTTTATAGGTCAGGAGTCTACCATGAAGTTGGGTCAGGGTCAGATCTTTGAACTCAGCAGAGTTTCTAGTAACAAATGCAGTGGTATCCCATTTTTCTGGTAGTGGTCTAAGGAACCTGCTATTTTGAGTTGAATTTGGAAATGTTACTTTAACAAGCCTTAGTTCACTAATGAGACAACTGAATCGTTCAAACTGCTGAGTCAATGATTCACCCTTGATGTGACAAAATGTGTCATATTGCTGATTCAGAATTTCCCTATTGTTTTCAATGACTTCTTCTGTTCCCCCAAACTGTTCCTTCAGTGCATCCCATAGCTCTTTGGCACTGTTACAATGTAACAGTCCAGCATAGATCTCATTGGGTAATGCGGATGCTATGATGCTAAATGCTTTGGCATCGAGTTCGAACTTTTGAAAATCAGTTTCAGTATAGTTTTCAGATGGTTTAGGTACGAACTTCTTTGCATCCTCAGCACTTGGCACCATAGGAACATGGGGACCGAAAACAACAGACCTCCAACATCCAGTGTTCTGTTGAGCAAGGATGTGACCCATCCTTCTCTGCCAGATGTTGTATTCATTACGTTTAAGCATAGGTGGTTTGAAAAGAGAGCCAATGTTATTCTTATCATATTGTGATTGTGACGTCATCCTAGTTGTTTTACATGTACTGATTAATCAACTTTGATGGTGATTAAACCTTACTCTGTTTTTCAACAAAACGAATAAACTATCAGTATCAACAATTATGAGCTGAACTATTTATATCAAAATGATTGTTAAATCAAATTTGACTGTCCAAGCTCTGATACCAATTGTTAGGATCTGAGTTTGGTTTTGATTGTGTTTTACGTTTGAATTAAGATAAAGATGAATGAGTTGTGCAACGGAATTATCATGGAAATAAACTTTTCACAATCAAACAGGAGAATTGCTTTTAACATACAAGTTTAACATTGAACCGAATGATTGAATTTAATTTCAACAACGATTACAATTTGCAAGTATGCAACAAACTCCCCCTCAGCCTGAGCTCACAGTATTTGTTTGTGCAGGAAGAAGATAGTGAAAGAGATAAATAGAACAGTGCATGGTACTGTTCTATTTATAGGCACGAGCAAACCATTGAAGCATCTAAGCTGACGTCACCATGAAATTGACATCTAACCTCCTAACAAACTCTAACCTCTGATCTATACAACCTCTGCTTATGCTAACTACTGCTATTACATTTCATTACATAAACTTAAACTACTGCTGAGGCCTTCCACTGATGTGAACCCAGCAGTACTTGTCATGATCAGCAGAGCTTGACTCAAGGCAGTAGATTGAACAGCAGAGCTTTAATCTTTCATCAGTCTTTTACTTGATCAGCAGTTTGTAGGTCAGCAGTTTGTACGGTCAGTAGATATGAGGTCAACAGATGTTGAAACCACTTTCAAGGGGAGAGACTTGTATACATAACATCTGCTTATTCTGGATCCACTGCTCTGATCCAGTTTTGGCTTTAATTATCTGTTCCTTTGGTAGGGTTAAATCCCAACACAGGTACTTGAAGATGGATGATTTGTTTATGAATCCATTCTGTGATGTGTTTGCATATACTAGTGGTTCGGGAGATGGCACAACAAATAACACAAATGAAACTACACCAACACCGAGTGCAAAGAAAACTTTCTCTGATGCTTTGAGTGTAGAGAGTGCTTATGGGACATACAACAAACCTCCCAAACTGATGGCAATTGAAGATTACAACAGGTGGGCTACAAGGTTTGACGAGTGGCTTAAAGCGTTTGCATATCCAAGCTGGAAGAGTTTAAAGAATGGTTTTAATTCGGGAGGACAGGATTGTCAAAATTTGTCAGATAATGATGATATAGAAAGATTGGTTGCTGAACAAAAATGCATTGCTTTGATTCATCAGTCTGTGAGAGATGACATAATATCGTTGATTGAATATGATAATTCAAAAGATCTTTGGGAAAAACTGAGAGTTAAATGTGTGGGTAGTGCTGAGATAGTTAAGAACAAAAAGAAGTTGTTAAGAAAAGAGTTTGATTTGTTTAGATGTATGAAAAATGAATCTGTATCTAAGATGATCGAGAGATTCGGGCATTTGAAGATGGAGCTTGCAAGACACAAAATCGTATATACTCAAGAAGAGTTGGTTGACAAATTATTTTATTCTCAACCAAATGAGCAAGACTGGCAATACTTTGCCTTGATGCTGAAGAACACAATTGTTAGTGCATACGTTTGTCGACTTCGTCTTGTATCGAGTCTTGTATTAGAATAGATAAATCAGGGCACGAAAAACGAGAAAATAGGTTATCCGGCAGGTTCAAACGAAATTACATAATGTAATTCCGCTTGAAATGGTTCAGAGATTTCAAACGGAATTAGCTTGTTAATTCCGCTTGAAATGGATAATTTCATTTGAAGTCTGATTCCGCTTGAGAAGTGATTCTGCTTGAGTCTGTTCAAGCGGAATTAGCCTATCTATAAATAGGGGTCGTCTGATTTCGTTTCAGGGAGTTCTGGTATGTGTGTTTCCGACGGCGAAGCTCTGTCGAAGTGTTTATAGACTTGTAATTGCTCAGAAATCAATCAAAAGACAGTTATTAGTGAATATCTTGCTGATTTACACACAATATGTCTGTTTCCACCTTTCATATTGTGTAGAACGCCTCTGAATGACTCGTTTCGGGTCCGTACACGATCCTACAAGTGGTATCCGAGCTCAGGAGGAGGAGTTCTGCAGATATCAGCTTGATTCTATCTTGTTTTCTGATTCCTACACCTTCTTTTATTAATTGAACAAGTTTTAACGGTTAAAATGGCCTGAATTTTTCACAACATAAGCGAAACACTGTTTTAACAAACCCTTGAGAGAATCAGATCAAAATTCGGACTAAAACTGATAAAAATGGACTAAAAACCTAATTTTGCTTGAACGAACCATCTGATTCCGCTTGAAAAATTGTGTTAATTTCAAGCGAAATAAGTGATTCCGCTTGAAAAGATCCGATTCCGTTTGAGAAGGTAATTCCGCTTGAAATTTCAAGCGAAATTAGTTATTTCGTTTCAACTTTGTGATTTCGTTTGAAATAGTAGTGTTTTCAAGCGAAATTAGATATTCCGCTTGAAAGAGTATTCCGCTTGAACTGGTTATTCCGTTTGAAACACTTAATTCCGTTTGAAGTTGTTGTGTGCAGGTTAATCTCGCTTGAAGAGGTAATCTCGCTTGGAGTAATTCCGTTTGAAGCAATAATTTCGTTTGGAAGTGTTTGTCTTGATAAACGTGTTACCAAATCATGAGTGAAGAATTTTATAACGCATTTGCAACATCCCCGACTACTCCGGCTGTCATTGCTCAAAACATGAACTTGGAAAATGAGACTGGAACTACGCAAAAACCCCCGAAGTTAATGAGCATTGAGGAGTATTACGGTTGGAAAGATCGGTTTGAAAACTGGGTTCAAGCTAATCATTTGAGATCTTGGGAGTGTATTTTGAAAAAATATGTACTACCACGTACTGATCTACAAGTTGAGAAAACAATTTCTGAATTCACTGATAAAGAACGAGATATGTATAAAGCTGAAAAGATGATGATTAGTCTACTTCAGCAAGCTATTAAAGAAGACATCTTTGTATTGCTACAACATGACAAAACTTCAAAATCAATTTGGGATGCTCTTAAAATCAAATTTGAAGGAAGTGAAAAGATGATTAAAAGTAACAAGGCATTGCTTAAGAAAGAATTTGATCTATTCACAAGTCTGCCAGGGGAAGATACTGTCACACCCCCAAAATCCACCATGCGGAGCGTCGTCGCTTGGAGGAGTGATGTGACCAGGATCGAGCCACCAATCATATTGAACAACGTAATTAAGTAAATAAAACCAACCACAATACAATTGGTGACCAAAAGCTAGTTAACCAAGTTCGAATTAAACAGCGGAAGCATTAAAGGTAAAACCCAAAACATAAGTTCAATAAGTTCATAAAGTTTATTTATTAGGCACGGGACATAACAGTCCCTATTCCACAACGACCTCCTCCTCGCGCAAGCTCCATAAGTACCTAACGACCTGCAAGGCATGTAACAACAAATCAACAACAAAGTTGAGCGAGTTCACAGTTGATTGTTCAGTTAATGAGTTCGTATCAGAAATCGTAAGTTCGTTTCATAACCATGTATTACCCATTATCCTTGATTCCCAAACCTTTACGATATTTAGTGGGGGCTTCCCATGTTGTATGTTACTAGACTAGTCGTATCCATAAGTGTCCTTCCCAATCCGAGGACAGTGGTAAGCGTGAGTTTACGTAGGTTTTACGTAAGTGCCCTTCCCAATCCGAGGACAGTAGTAAGTATGAGTTTACGTAGGTTTTACGTAAGTGCCCTTCCCAATCCGAGGACAGTAGTAAGTATGAATTTACGTAGGT
The DNA here is from genome assembly GCA_030545235.1 of Helianthus tuberosus. Classification (NCBI taxonomy): domain Eukaryota; kingdom Viridiplantae; phylum Streptophyta; class Magnoliopsida; order Asterales; family Asteraceae; genus Helianthus; species Helianthus tuberosus. Next base: position 42,111 of record JARYGA010046369.1, on the reverse strand, counting down.
TTTACATAAGTGCCCTTCCCAATCCGAGGACAGTAGTAAGTAGTCTAGTAGTGTTGATAGTATAAGTAGTTATTCAATCCCATTCCCAACCACCGGGAATCCCATGCCTTAGTAAGGGTGTGAACTCACCTTTGGTTGCTCGGTTTGACTCTCAAATATAGCTAACAGTCAAGGTCGGTCAATCACGTCCTAGTATGATTACCAGTTAGTCATTTAATGGTTTTCAAATAGAGCACAAAGTTCTTACACGTATCTATCACATAACATGCATTACTTTAACGGTTTATGCCCATATAAACTTCGCATCTATTCCCATTCATAAGCAAACATACGACATTGCACATAACACTTTTATTGACATATAGCATGTTAGATCATTCACAGATAACATACTCGACATTTAGACACGCAAATTACTACTTATGTCATTTCAAATTAAATATCCAAAACTAGGCTGTTTTCGGGCATTTTAATAAAATAGTTAACTTATTCCAAAAATTCCCAAATTTTTACAGTATGTCTTAAACGATCCAAATATTATTATGTAAAAATATCGGGGTCCATTTCATTACCAATATTTAATAAAAAAATCATTTTCCGGACTGAAATCAAATTTATCTTTTTTCTGACTGCAGTCCACGGAATAATTTATTTAAAATTCATCGAGAGTCCGATTTACGAAATTCCAGTGAGAGAATTACAAATACATCGGTGGTCATCTACAGTACAAATTTCATGATCTAACTCTACACAGAATTCAAGTTATGACTGAAAACAGGACGCATATTTTCAGCAGTAAAAATGCAGCTCTAGCTGCTGTTACAAAACGACACTTTAAAAATAGTAAACGAAGTCCAAAAATTATTATTCCAGTGCCATTAGAACCGTATTTCATAATACATAAATCTAGACTTCAGAAAATACGTTTTTCGTTAAGTTACGGTCCGGTTACAGCCAACTGAAGTTGGCTGAAATCACTAAACAGCTTTCTGTTTTCAGTCTTTAACCTTCTAAAGCGCGTTCGATTGATTCCGTTAACATGTTTAGTGATCACAACAACATCAAACATCAATATTAACCAGCAAATCATCAGGAAATCAACAAGAATCATAACAACATCATATTAACATCACTTCATCACTAGACTAGTTTATGTAAACCTTATGTTCATGTTTCTAGTTCAAGTTTCTTTGTGTTCTTTAAGTTTATCATCATGTAACCTACTTTAACCACTTAAATAACATGAATAATGAACGGATCTAAGTTCTTACCACTAGCTCAAGGCTAGGGAAGTTCGAGTGTAGAAAAGTGGTGGTTAATAGAAGATAAGAGAGGTCCTTGACAATCCGTGAGCTCCACCCTTCGTTATTCACCTTGACACACCTTGTAGTACACTTGGAATTGCTTGAACTTGGAAACAAAATGGTGGTGATGATATAGGGGTGTTCGGCCGAAGCCTTTGGAGGAGAGGGAGAAGAGTTGTTTTGATGAAATGTGAAGAAGGTGATGGTCTTTATAATGGAGTCTCTAATACCCTTTGGTCCATGTGTTTCTCAAAGTACATACATGAATCAAATCAAGATCTTTCATAATCTCAAGGAAGATTAGAGAAGATATTGAGAAGATTATGTAGATCTTGTCATGTGGGGTCCCTAGGGGACGGCCACCATAGGGGGGGTAGTTTGTAAATTATTTGGTGAGTAGGTGATTAGTTAGTGGTTAGGATGTAAAGTCTAATATTTAGTGTGTTACATGTATCATGTAATGTGTTATAGTGTTCGGGCACCATAACTAGCTCAGAAAAATAAAACAATGCTTCTTGCAATATTTTGGTGTTCCGGGTAATGTCCGGTTGTTCGGTTAGGTACCGTTCCGTTAAAGTGCTATATTATTCCGTAACGTGTCCTATATATATATTTTTGTAACACTTTTAATTCTCAGCACTTAGGAAAGCACACAGGACTATTTAGTAACTTTTCTGTATACTACTAGTATGTTAACAAGCACATGTAAGTATAACACAGTAATCAGAGAGCAGTTAAGTAATTCTGCACAGTCATCAAGTACTTTAATTAACATTAATGGATCATACGGAATACATGGAATTATGAGGGTTGTCACATTCTCCCCCTGTTAAGAAAATTTCGTCCCAAAATTTAGCACGTGGTTACTGAGGAAGCTAGTTAAGTTAAGTTGCGTTGGTTTCCTGGTTTTCCTGGGGTGTCACAGATACAAAGAAATTGATTAAAAGATATTGCCACTTAGTGCGTTCTATGTCGTTGTTAAGCATAACCAAAGAACGAGATGAATGGGTTGACAAATTAGCTGATGCTTTACCTCAGAAAGAGTGGGGTACATTTTTTATGATCTTAAAAAACACAGGAGAGTATGATGGACTAACAATTTCTCAGTTCATCAAGAAGATTGAAGGTCAAGATCTTGAACAGCAAAAGATTGCAAGGATGAATAATCCGAGTGGTCAACAAGATGTGAAAATGTATTACAAAGGCAGTGTTCAAGAGACTGTAATGAGTCCAAAAATTCAAACTACTTTTAGTGCTGGAGACTTATCTGGAAATGTTGATCAAAGATCAAACAACAGCAGTGGATTTTCTTCATATCCAAGTGTTAATCCTAAGAGTTCAAATTCAAGTTTTCATGCTCAAAGTTCTAAAAGTGGAAATGGTTGTGTGATACAGTGCAACATTGCATTGAATCTTCCAGATGGTCAAAGTTTTTCTGAAGAAATTGCAAAAGATCACATGGTGTTACTTGCAACTGTGTTACAATCTTATGAAGGTTTGGTTGCAGGGAGGATCGGAAATCCTATGCTGACGAAAGAGGATTACGATCAGATAGATGCTGAAGAGATGGAGCTCATGGACATCAAATGGTGTTTAGCTAGCGTCTTGAGAAGAGCTGAAAAGTTCAAAATGATTACAGGAAGAAATGATTTCTTGGATGCACATGTTTCTACTTTGGGTTTTGATAAAACTAAAGTTACTTGTTTTCGATGCAGGGAGAAAGGTCATTTCAAAAGAGAATGCAAGAATCAGGAAGCTAGTAGAGCAAAGAATCCATTTGGAAAAGATGATTACTATCGGAAAGCAATATATCAACAAGTTGCTCATCAACCGCGTCAACAAAAAGATTCACAAACTGCTCATGGGAAAATGATCGAAGATGCAAACAAGAAAGCTTATTAAGGTATCATTGATCAAGACGATGAGAAAATGGCTCCAGGATTTAGCTGGGATAGGTTTGTGGATGAGAATAGGGAGTTTAAAGCTTTCATTACAATGATAGTTCAAGAGCCTGATTTGTTTATAGAATGGATGAAAGTGATTGGTGTTCATGAGAAGAATCAAGAAGAAGAATGTGTTTCATCTGATGAAAGTTCAGAAGAAGCAACTGTTTTTTATCAAACACCATCTGATTCTGGTTCTTCAGATGATAGTTCTGAAAAAACGATAGATTTTGATCAATCACCAACTGATGACAGTGGTGATGATGAGGAAGAAAGACATATTAATGTTGCAAAAACTCATTTATCTCCTGAAAGTTTTCAATTTTATTTTGCAGATCGCTTGGAGAAATTAAAGAAGAAACAAGCAGCAAAAGAGTTGAAAAAGATGAAGGAAGTTAATGTTGCTGAGAGGAATGGTGAAACTGAGAAGGTGATTGAAGCTGAAACATTGATTGAAGTTGAGAAGGTTATCGAAGTTGAAAAGATTGTGGAAGTCATCAAGCCTTGCTTAAAGTGTTTAGAATCTTGCAAGCAATGTGCAGAAAAAGATGAGAAACTGGGTGAACAAGAAAAGATGAAAGAACAATTATTGTTCAATCTCAATTATGTGAAAGAGTCGTATGATGTTTTGAACAGAACAGTAACTGGTCTACAAAAGACTAATTCAGAAAGAGATGATGCGTTGACTATGATGAATGTTGTGATGATGACAAAGCAGAAGGCGATTAATCATTACATTGAAGAATGTGCAAAATTGCAGCGGGAGTTGGAAAATGAAAAGATAGAAAATGAAAGAATTAGAAGACTGTTGCAAAGTTACTCTAGTTCTGATTATTTGATTGATCGAATTTATCCAACTGTTGCAGGTTTTGAAGTATTTCAAGATGATAAGAAGCCAAAGAAGAAGGATACTGGTAAGAAACAGAGTGTTGGTTATAACAAGTGTCCGCCTCCGATTTTGGAAGGGTATTCACCTAGAAAACCAAATGAGGAACAAGTAGAAAAAGCAGTCAATATAAAGCTAAAGTCCGAAATAACTGACGAGTTACCAGAAAACATTGACGTTACTTTTACATCGTCTGACACTGATCATGAGTCTGAGTTAATAAAAAAGGTGGTCAATCAGGTGTTGGAAACAGATGAGGAGTCGGAGTCAAAATCTGAGTCTGGAAGTTCAAGTTCGTCTGTCAAAAGTCCGAGTTCGTCGGTCAACAGTCAAAAATCGTCGGTTAAACGGGTTTACAATAAAGAATTCCTGTTATCAAAATCTAATTTGAATGACGAAGCAGTCAAAGTGGCATATATATTGATTGATTCAGACAAATTATATTCTGATGAGGAATATCCAATAAGAAGTGTTAAATTTGAAAAGATCAAACTGGTTTTCAAAATGACAGAAATTAATATTTCTGAAATAAAAGATTTAAATCTTACTGAAAAACCAAAAAAGTACACTTCAAGAGTTCAACAACGATTAAATAAGAAAAAAGGTTACAGTTCTGGTTCTGGTTTTCAAAAGAAACCAAACCATAACGGTAATTTCAAAAAGAAAGGACTTGGTTTTATTCCACCTGAAAATTATAAAAATGATAAAAATTCTAAAACAAATACAAAATTTGTTTCAGGAGGAAGTGCTGAGGATGAACAGAAGAAACCATTCTGGAGACAATCAAACCAGGAGTTTCTTGCTGAAAAGAAGAAGAATGAATCTGTTCAGAAAAGAGAAACAAGAACTTGTTATCGGTGTCATGAAGTTGGTCATATCGCATGGAACTGTCCAAAGGCAACCAACACCAAATAGGGAGTTTCTCAAAAACTGAAAGAAATTGTAGTTGACAGAACTGAACCACCAACTGAAAAGTTCAAAGTTTTCAAAAATTCAACATATGAAGTTGGTGAATGTTCAAAGAAGTTTTACAGAAGAAGTGTGAATCTTGACAACCAAAAATGGGTTGTTAAGAAATCGGATGTAAAATTTGGCGATGAATCTGATTCCACAAAATCAGAGGAGCCACAAGTTGTTAAAAATGGTGAAAACTCAGTGCCTCCAATGGATGATGTGAATTTTCCACCATTGAGTGTTGAAAATTTTAGAAAAATTGGAAATGTTGAGCTATCAAATCAGTTTTATTCTGAGAAGAATGAATTTGATGTTGAGAAAGCTTTAAACGGAAATGTTAAAAAGATTTTTGGAAAAATGATTGAGGGTAAAGTCAAAGGGGTAAAGGAATTTTATGCTACAAAGAAAGCAACTTATAACCCAACTGAAGAGGAGTTGAGATCACCCAAGAATGGTCAGGCTTGGGTGGACATTTTCTTTAATTGAAAAACCTGATTTGCCGGAGCTCCCAAGTGGGTAATCGCGGAGCATGAATCGGCATATTTCTCAAATTTTTTAATGGATAAGTGTGACTTGCCGGAGCTTCCAGGTTGGTAAGAGTGAAGCAGGAATCGGCATTATTCTTTATATCAGGTTTGATTGTGCAAATGGTAGTTGATTAGTCTTGTAAGTGGTAAATCAGGGACATTAGATTGTATCTGATTTTCTATATATGTTGATTATTGAACAAGATGATGAACCCCTAACCTACATGTGGTTAAAAACAAAACTTATTTTCCGGAAAAACCATTTTGATTAAAACAAACTTAAGTGTTTTGAAATCTAAATGGGAAAATAGTTTGTTGAAAGGGGGAGTTCTGATTGTTTATGTCAAGTGGATGGCGAATTGAGGTGATTTGATATTAGTTGTCATATTCTTGTACTGTTTGTTTTCAATATTTCTTTAATGTGTTTGAATTTTAGGGGGAGTATACATTTCTGAAAATCCAAAAACATTTGAAAATTTGAAAAATACAAAAACATGATAAAATCTATAAAAGCCAAAAATATTTGAAAAATTAAAAATGAGTTTTATTGTATCAAATAGGAAATGATAGTACATCAGTAGACAGTTACATTATGCTAAAGAAATGTAATGTTTAAATAAGTGTTAAACGGTCTCACTGATGATATGCCGATAGGTTTTTACACATTTAGTAAGCTTTTTCGGGATATAAACTTAAATTCAAACTTGCTTATTTTGTGGGGAACACTACTTGGATATATAGGTAACCCCTGAAATCTTGTTTGAAAGATCCCTCTTTCTGAGATACTAGGTCTTTATACTCAGTGATATCTGGGGTATTATCCCGGGACTTCTGATTTTGCGGAAGCAATGGCCTAGTCCCCGGAGAATACTTTCTGCTTGCTTGAAATATAGCGTTGCCCTCAGCATAAAATGATGAAACATTGCAAAATGCTAAATCATGTGCTGTTGTAAAAAAGATCCTCTAAAGGGGACACACCAAAAGTCGAAGCCGTCATCTCTCTGCTGAACGGAAGTTCTGACCTGAGCTCTCACGGTTCTTCGCATTTAACCCCTTACAGATATCATCTGTGGTATACTCACCTGTAAGACTGAATATTGGGATCTGGATACGTGAGTATATTCAAGAGGTAGGACACATGAATGAGTTTAAGTTCTTAATTCACATAATTCATATCTTGAATTAGTTGAAATTTGTGTGAAAATTTAAGTGGATCTGTATATCGGCAATCTAAGTGAATTGTTTAATTCTTAATGTGTAACTAAGCTCAACGGTACTTGTGGCTTGTCATAAACTGATATGATCCTCTTACACAAACTCACAAAAATATTGTATGTATATATTTCTTTACTGAATTTCATTTCATTAAAAAATTCAAAAAGATTTTATGTGTTTTAGCATAAAATTTTGAAAAATTCAAAAAGATTTTCGACAACTGATGTTGGAGAGCTGATCTTCAAAATTCCAAGTGCTAAACATGATGACAATTTGTGAGGAGGAGTTTGTTTGAAATAAGAAAATATTTTTACAAGTAGTTCATCAGAAATTGACATTGTTAAATCTTTATGGTTAAATTTGAGGGGGAGTCTGTAATTATAAATTTGTCAAAAGTAAAACTTGTGAAATTTACTTTTAGGTAGAGTTTGTACAGGATTGAAGATTGGAGAAAGCCAGGTTCCGATACCTAAAGACTCTGTGATTTCAAAAAGCCAGACTGTGATCCCAGCATATTGAAAGGAGAAGTCTGAAGACATCCGAGGAGAGAGTATTTGTTCGAGGAGAATTTGTTGGTGCTGATGGAGAAAAAGAGTGATCAGACTGATAAAGACTGAAGACGTTGAAGACTCGACATTTAAGACTCGTCAACATCCGAGGGGGAGTCTGTTAGTGCATACGTCTGTCGACTTCGTCTTGTATCGAGTCTTGTATTAGAATAGATAAATCAGGGCACGGAAAACGAGAAAATAGGTTATCAGGCAGGTTCAAACGAAATTACACAATGTAATTCCGCTTGACATGGTTCAGAGATTTCAAACGGAATTAGCTTGTTAATTCCGCTTGAAAGGGATAATTCCGTTTGAAGTCTGATTCCGCTTGAGAAGTGATTTCGCTTGAGTCTGTTCAAGCGGAATTAGCCTATCTATAAATATGGTTTGTCTGATTTCGTTTCAGGGAGTTCTGGTATGTGTGTTTCCGACGGTGAAGCTCTGTCGAAGTGTCTATAGACTTGTAATTGCTCAGAAATCAATCAAAAGACAGTTATTAGTGAATATCTTGCTGATTTACACACAATATGTCTGTTTCCGCCTTTCATATTGTGTAGAACGCCTCTGAACGACTCGTTTCAGGTCCGTACACGATCCTACAACAATCAAGTCAGAAGATTTGACAGTGGATCTGCTTATCGAAAGATTGGAAAGTCATGAATTAGAGATCAAGATATCCAGCAAAGTCAACAACTCATCGTATCAACAGAATGTGGAGCTGTATTACAGAGGAAGTATGATTCCTAAATCTGCATCACCAAAAACAGCATTTTCTGCAGAAAATTCAAATACAGTGAATCAAGAAACTCCTAGCAGTGGTTTTCATAGTGGTTCATCGTTAACTTCTCAAAATCAATCTGTTCCAAAGAATCTGTTTCAATGCAACATTGCTGTGGATCTCAAAAACGCTCAGAATTTCAGTGAAGAATCTGCAAAACAGCAAATGGTGTTCTTAGCCTCTGTGTTAGAATCGTACGAGAGTCTCGTGGCAGGCAAGATTGTAAACACTAATCTGACTAAGGAAGACTACGATCAGATTGACCCTGAGGAGATGGAACTGATCTATATCAGATGGTGTATGGCTAGTGCAGTCCGGAGAGCGCAACGTTTTATGGAGATTACTAGAAGACATTCAATTGGAGGACCTTCCACAAAACTTGGTTTTGATAAATCAAAGGTCACATGCTTCAGGTGTAAACAAAAGGGTCATTTCAAACGTGAATGTCGAAATGCACCTGCTGATGATACTGCAAATCCATTCCATGATGATTACTATAAAAGAGCAATTTATCATCAGAACAAATCTGAACCTCCCAGAATGAAACAACTAGAAGATAACTCCAAAGAAAAATCCAGAGCACTTGCTGTTATTCATGACGACGAGGGTTACGATTGGAGTGAACTGCTACCAGAGGAAGACGCAGTGGGCTACGCTTTCATTGCAGAAAAGATTACTCCTTTCAAAGACAGCAGAAATGAAGAAGAAAAATACATAAACAGAAAGATGAAAGCACAAACCAGGATGACCAGATTATCTAAGATATTTAGCGACGCTAAGAGAGCAAAGAGATGGGATGCTAATAGAGAGTGTTATCTTGACACCAATGGAAACATTGCTATTGATTCAGCTTCTCTTAGTGTTGAAGCTTTCATTGAGCAATTTGCTGAAGAAGAAGAAGAAGAAGAAGCCAGACAGAGAGAGTGGTGGGGAGGTGGAGAAGAGAAAGAAAAAGAGAAAGAGTCGCAGCCTAAGAAGGTTGATGATGGGATTATGGATACAACAAAAGAATTCACCGCTGAAAACTTGGGGAAGATGGCTGACAAAGTGCTTGCTACAAAAGAACTTGAGGTAGACTCTAAGTCTAAAATTGAGTCTAAAAGCAAGGTCAGTACAAATGATTCAACAAGTGAGTCAGGTAAGAAAGTCAAAGGTGACAGTGACTACAAAAATTGCATGAAAAACTGCAAGGTTTGTAGTACACTCGCTTACCTCAGTGGTAAGAAGGTTGAAGATCTGATAACAAGAGTTAGAAATGTTGAAGATCAGATTCTTAACCGTGACAAAATGCTAAAAGCTTCAAATGATCGAGTTAAAAATTTAACTAAGAAAATAGAAAATGATAAAATTGAAGTAGAAAGAATTAGGAAAGAAAAAGAAAAGCTAATTCATGAAAATCGTCAACTCTCAGAAAATTTTAACAAGTTGAAACGAACGGTAAAAGATTCTGATGAAAGAAATGGTAAAACCAATAAAGAAAATGTGCAACTAACCGGAGTTCTTAGAGTCAAAGAAGAGCAAATCAACCAACAACTGGATGAGATTGCTAAGTTGAAGCTTCGGTTTGAAGAAGCTAAGATTGAGAATGAGCGCATCAATCTGAAATTAACCAGTTACAACTCCGCAAGCTTTGTTTTACAACATATTGTTCCCAAACCCATCGGGAAAAACAAAGCCGGCGAAGATGTTTATTCGGATGGAACTGGGGTTGGATTTCATCAGGTTCCACCGCCAGTGTTAAACAATTTTTCAAAGAAAAAGTCCGGGTTGGTTAATGATGAAGATGAAACAAATGAAATAAAACTTCCAGAGTCAATTGATGTTACATTTTCTTCATCATCATCTGATGATAGTGTTCAAACTGAGATTGTTAAAAGCATGGCTGAAAATGTTTTGAAGTCTGATAGTGATTCAGCTGAGGATGAAGAGTGTTTTCTGAACAATTACATTCCGAAACCAAAATCCAAAAACAATTTAAATGAAGAATCTACTCTTGTCATGTACAAGATGTCGGGATCGGATAAGTTGTATTCGGATTCTGAGTTTCCTCTAGAGAATGTTAATGTGGACAAATTGAAAAATGTTTTCAAGTTGGTCGAGATTGACGTGTCAGAAATTGAAAGTTTGAAACATTCCAAGAGGCAGTTAAACTTTGAAAAAGATAAAGCTTACTATAAAAAACCTGTTGTACCACCACGTTTTTTCTAAAAACTATCAAAACAGATGGTCGGCTGGATATCAGGGTGGTAAGAATTATCAAAGAAAGAATTTTCAAAACAAAAAGTTTATCGAGAAAAAGGCGTTTGTAAAAAGTTCAAGTTCACATTCTGATGAAGAATCTAAGATTTTTTCAAAAACTAATGAAGAATTTTTTGAGAAGAAGGCCTCACAGCCTCAGACTGAAGGAATTAGTCGGGTAGTTGATACCCGTACATGCTTTAAGTGCAACAAAGTTGGACACATTGCACGAAAGTGCACCAACTTAAAGCCTAAGTCTGAAGTTGTTGAGAGTCAGAAAAAGAAAGTTGATGCAAAAGGTAAAACTCCGATGGTTGTTGAGAGGAAAGTTTTGAAAAATGACAACACAAAGTTCAAAACTGAATCCGTAAAGAATGTGGTAACTAAAAATGATAAATTTTATAAACGGATTGCTTTTCCTCAACAAGCATGGAAGCCAAAGTCAGTTGAAAAGAAATCAAGTTCTTCAAATCCAAAGGTGTCTGAGACAGCAAAATCATCGTCTTCAAACAAGAAGATGTATGTACCTTTGGATTACTATGAGAAACTTGAAAAGAAAGATGTACCAAAGAAAGACCAATCATCTGGTCAACCTTCTAAACATGATTTCTTTCTATATAAAGAGGTTGAGATTGGATCTGAGGAAAGCTTAAAGATGAATGATAAGAATTTTCCGCCACTTACACTACAAAAACTCACATCAATGTTAAGTTACCCAAGTCGAAAGAGGCTTGGGTAGCATCAAAATCTAACTAAAGTGTTTGTGATATGTGCAGGAGCTTCCAAGATCCGTTTCACGTTGGATTATGGATAGTGGAGCTTCTCGGCACATGACGGGGAAGAAGACCCTACTGTATGATGTTCGTGGGTTTAATGGAGGATATGTGGGTTTTGCAGGCAACCAAGGTGGTAGAATAGTTGGTGAGGGAACTCTATCTAATGGTAATGTCACGTTTGAGATAGTTAACTACATCGCCGAGCTTGAGAACAATCTTCTAAGTATTTCTCAGATATGTGATCGTATGTATACAACGCACTTTACAGACAAAGAATGTTTGATCTTGAAACCAGGATTTGTTGTTCCCGAAGAATGGGTTATCATGAGAGCACCCAGAGTGAATGATCTATATGTATTAGACATGAGTGTAGCAACTACTACAATGGGTCAGGCTCACTGTTTTATGTCAAGAGCAACGGAAAAAAGAATCAAAATTGTGGCATCGAAAGATGGGCCACATTCACCTGAGAAAAATGAATCACCTGGTGCATAACGACCTAGTTATTGGTGTTCATGTAAAAGGTTTTCATCTTGAGGGGGAGTGCATTAGCTGTGTCAAAGGCAAGCAAAAGAAGAAATCTCACCCTGGGAAGAAGGAAAACTCAATTTCAAGACCGCTAGAGAGACTTCATATGGATCTTTTTTGGTCCAGTAAATGTCAAAAGCATAACTGGAGATCTCTACTGTCTAGTAGTTACAGATGATTACTCGAGATTTTCATGGGTATCATTTCTGAAGACAAAAGATGAGACGTTTGAAAGTTTGATGACGTTGTTCAGAAAAATTGAAAACTTGTACCAAACGCGAATCAGAAGAATCAGGAGTGATAACGGTACAGAGTTCAAGAACAACAAGATGGAAGATTATTATGATGAGAGAGGTATATTGCATGAATTTAGTGCTCCTTACACTCCGCAACAAAATGGAGAAGCTGAAAGAAAGAACAGGACACTAATAGAAACGGCTAGGACGATGCTTGCTGATTCAAAATTACCTGTCAACTTTTGGGCAGAAGCAGTACCAGCCGCATGCTATACACTCAATCGGGTTCTTACAGTGAAGAAAATCAACAAGACGTGTATTGAGCTAATCAATAACCGCAAACCGAACCTGAAGTATCTTGAACCGTTTGGGTCTCCCTGTACAGTTCTAGAGCCTTTTGGAAAGTTTGGTGCAAAGAGCATTGAAGGATTATTTGTGGGTTACTCAAGTCCATTGAAACGAGTCTTTGTTCCAAGCCTGAAGCGGATTATTGAAGCACATAATGTTGAATGTCAAGGCTATACAATGCCGCCACAAAATCCCGGCGATTCGTGGCGTTTTCACTATGACACTTTGTGGGATTCGTTTGACATGAAAGAAGAAGAAGATTTCTTTGACGAGTTGGATATTCTGAGAGAGTATGAAGAATCGCAAGAAAGATTTCCAGCTGAGTATTCTAAACGTCAATATCGAGCTTCCAATGACAATGAAGCCGGTCCAAGTAATGCTGGAGAACATGATGATATTCAGCAAAATCTTGACAATCAGACGGCAGTCAATGATAATCAAGAATTTGATAGCATGCCTATATTTAATCATGGTGATTCAGATTCTGAGGGGGAGCAGATCCAAATTTCAAGTCAAACTATTCCAGTCAGTGAACAAGGTGCAAATCAGAATGTCACAAATTTGGAAGGCGAGGTAGATGTTCCAGGCGAGGTGATGCCAAGAACTCTTTCATACCATCCAGAAGAGCTGATCATTGGAGAATTACAATCAGGCGTTCGCACTAGACGTCAAATTGACCAAGGCCTTACATGTTTTATTCTACAGTTGCTTCGTTACAAACTGAGTTTTCACTTAGTTGTTTTATTTCGCAGATTGAACCGCGAATATACAAAGAAGCGCTTACTGGAGATTCTTGGGTCAACGCGATGCAAGAGGAGCTGAGTCAGTTTGAGAAGTTAGGAGTGTGGGAATTGGTAGACTTGCCTGATAGTCACAGGAAGATAAACACCAAGTGGGTGTTCAAGTGTAAGAGAGATGATCAAGGGGTTATTATTCGTAACAAAGCTCGACTCGTAGTCCAGGGTTTCAGTCAGCAGGAGGGGATAGATTTCACTGAAGTGTATGCTCCGGTTGCTAGACTTGAAGCGATCAGAATCTTCCTAGCATTTGCATCTTGGAAAAATTTCAAAGTTTATCAGCTAGATGTGAAATCGGCGTTTCTTTATGGGAAGGTAAAAGAGGAGGTATATGTCGGACAGCCACCGGGCTTCACCGACCCAATCCACAAAGACAAGGTCTACTTGCTGGACAAAGCGCTGTATGGTTTACACCAGGCCCCGAGAGCTTGGTACAAGACATTGTCTCAACACCTGCTAGTCAACAGCTTCATCCGTGGAAAAGTGGATGCCACTCTTTTCACCAAAGAGGTCGACGGACATCTTATGATAGTTCAAATATACGTGGACGACATTATATTTGGGTCAACAAATGAAAATCTGTGCAAAGATTTTGAAAGAGTTATGAAGCAGAAATTCGAAATGTCATCGATGGGTGAGATGAAATTCTTCTTGGGTCTTCAGGTTGATCAAATGCCTAAGGGAATTTTCATACATCAGACGAAGTATGTTCATGATATCTTAGAGAAATTTGGGATGTCAGGTTCTACTCCGGCTTCCACCCCATTAGCGACAAATCATGGGATAAACCCTGATCTCACCGGAGAGAAGTTAGATGAAACGTTATATCGTTCCATGATCGGATCGTTGATGTACTTGACAGCTTCAAGACCCGATATTATGTATCCAACCTGCCTTGCAGCAAGATTTCAATCTAACCCAAGAGCTTCGCACATGGTGATTGTGAAAAGGATATTACGCTACGTGAAAGGAACTCCATCACTGGGGTTGTGGTATCCAAGAGAAGGCGATTTTATGCTCGAAGGGTATTCCGATTCCGATTTCGGATGTTTCAAAGTTAACGCTAAATCAACAACAGTGGGGTGCCAGTTTTTCGGACCATGATTGGTTACCTGGCAATGCAAGAAGCAGACCTCTGTGGCTTTATCCACATGTGAAGCGGAGTATGTATCTGCTAGCAGTTGCTGCTCTCAGATCTTGTGGATCCAGCAACAGATGAAAGACTACGGTTTGCAATTTCTTAACACCCCTATCTTTGTTGATAATGAGGCAGCGATAAACATTACTAAAAATCATGTTCATCACGCTAAAACGAAACACATTGAAATTCGTCATCACTTCATCCGAGACTGCTTCGAGAAGAAGTTGATACGAATTGAGAAAATCCACACTGATGAACAAAAAGCTGATTTACATACCAAAGCGTTTGACAAAACTCGTTTTCAATATTTGTTAAAATTGAACGGTATGAAGCTTTTATCGGTGTTGGAGGAGATTCTTGGCGTAGATGAAGGAGATACCAATGTAGATGATGTTGAGAAGCAATCTACAATGGTTTGTCGATTTTTTACTTGTTTTGGTATTTAGGGGGAGTAAATATTTTTAGAAAATACAAAAACTATAAAAAAAATCCAAAAATCCAAAAACATGAGATATTTTCAAAATACAAAAACAATAGAAAATTCAGAAAAGAGCTTGTGTAAAAAGGGAAAATGATAGTACATTGGCTTGACAGTTACAGTATGCTAAAGAAATGTAAAGTTTAAAAAGTCTTAAACAGTCTCGCTGATGATATGCCGATAGGTTTTTACACATTTAGTAGGTTTGTTCGGGATATAAACTTAAATCTTTACTTGCTTATTTCGTGGGGAACACCACTTGGATATATAGGTAACCCCTGAAATCTTGTTTGAAGGATCCCTTTTTCTGAGATACTAGGTCTTTATACTCAGTGATATCTGGGGTATTATCCCGGGACTTCTGATTTTGCGGAAGCAATGGCCTAGTCCCCATATAATACTTTACCGCTTACTTGAAATATAGCATCTCCCTCAGCATAAAAAATGATGAAACATTGAAAAATGCTAATCATGTGCTGTTGAAGAAAAGATCCTCTAAAGGGGACACACCTAAAGTCGAACCGTCATCTCTCTGCTGAACGGAAGTTCTGACCTGAGCTCTCACGGTCCTCGCATTTTAACCCCTTACAGATATCATATGTGGTATATTCACCTGTAAGACTGAATATTGGGTTCTGGATACGAGAGTATATTCAAGAGGTGGGACACATGAATGAGTTTAAGTTTTTAATACACCTAATTCGTATCCTGGACAGATTGAAATTTGTGTGAGAATTTAAGTGGATCAGTATATCGACAATCTAAGTGAATTGTTTAATTCTGAGTATGAAATTAAAGCTTAACGGTACTTGTGACTTGTCGAATAGCTGATATGATTCCCTAACACGCTCACCAAAATATGTTTGTAAATAGTTTACTTTCATTGCATTTTATTTCTGTCTTTACATTCTAGTTTAGAAGCTTTATTGAAAATCCAAAAAGATTTTATATTTCTGCTTTATTTTCCGACAAACCAAAGTGGAGAGTTGATCTTCAGATTCGCAGTTTGAAGCAGATGCAGGAAGTTTCTGGACTGAAAAATGGGGAGAGCTTATCATGATAAAATCTGATTGTTGAAAAGTCAAAAACAAGTTCATTAATTTGAAACTTGTAATTTTCTGAAAAAAAAAATGTTTTGAAAAATGTTGGACAAAAGTCAGTTGTGGTTTATCTTGAGTCAACCAAGGTCATTAAGTTGGACTTGATAGATAAATTGAGTAATCAGGGTCATTAACTTGGACCTGAATACTTAAATGGATTTCTAAAAACTGATAAACATCAAAAGAAGTTAAAATGTAAATATAGATTGTAATGTTATATGTTTGAGTAATAGGAAACAAGATCCCTATGGCAAAGAAAATGTCAAGATTGAACCAGAATTCGAGCTCCAGCATATCGAAAGGGGGAGACTACATTCTGGATCAACATTCAAAGGGGAGATTGAAGGTTAAAGTTTGAAGGATGCTTTACAATGTCAAGACATATTGGAGCAGAGAAGATAGACAAAGACTAAAGACTGAAGACTGGATGCTAAAGACTTCGTCAACATCCAAGGGGGAGTCTGTTGGTGCACAAATGTCTGTTAACTTTGTCTTTATCGAGTCTTATGTCTAGATAGTATAAATTAGCACACAGCAGAGCTAGAACTTAGGGTTTAAGTGTGTTTGTGTATAATTTTGCTTGAAAGTGTCATTGACAGTTTCATACGAAATTAACAATTGTAATTCCGCTTGAAATGACCAATGCCACTTTCAAGCGAAATCACCAACTCTATATATAGGGGTCTTGCTGTGTCATTTGAAATGGAATTAGATTCATTGTTTCAGAGCCGAGGTGCTGTCGGATTGTCATTTGAATTGTAAAAGCTTTGGAAATCAATAAGAGAAGATAATTAGAAAGTATCAAGTTGTGTTCACGTCGATATCACTAATTCCGCCTTTGATATTGATTCTGAACTCTTCAAATTGACTCGTTAGGGTCATACGACGATCCAACAAGTGGTATCAGAGCTCAGGACGAGGAGTTCATACCAATTCAGCTTGATTTCATCGGATTTTCTCACTTCTACTCTTTCTTTTCAAAATTAATCAGAATTTCACGGTCAAAATGGTCTGAATTTCACACATTATAAGCGAAACAGTATTTTAATGAATCCTTGAGAATATTGGACCTTAATTTGATCTAAAACTGATAAAAATAGTAATTTCGCTTGAAAATTGGATCGATTTTGATGATGTCATCCTAATTCCGTTTGAGATTGTCATTGTCATTTCACACGGAATCACTTATTCCGTTTGAAAGTGCCTCTGAGTTCACACGGAATCACTAATTCCGTTTGAAAAGTATTGTTGTTTCACACGAAATCACTAATTCCGTTTTAAAGAACTGTTGTTTCACACGAAATTACTAATTTCGTTTGAAATTGTAATTTCGTTTGGTGATTTCGTTTGAAAACCCTATTCCGTGTGAAAAGGCTTATTTCGCTTGAAAGCTTATTTCGCTTGAAAGCTGATTTCGTTTGAAGTGATTTTGTTTGAAATTGCTTTTGTCAAAATAAAAAAAAATCAAAGTGTTTGTTGATTGTTTCAGGTTGTTAGGATCTAAGTTTGGTTTTGATTGTGTTTTACGTTTGAATTAAGATGAAGATGAATGAGTTGTGCAGCGGAATTATAATGGAAACAAACTTTTCATAATCAAACCGGAGAATTGCTTTTAACATACAAGTTTAACATTGAACCGAATGATTGAATTTAATTTCAACAACGATTACAATTTGCAAGTATGCAACAAACTCCCCCTCAGCCTGAGCTCACAGTATTTGTTCGTGCAGGAAGAAGATAGTGAAAGAGCTAAATAGAACAGTGCATGGTACTGTTCTATTTATAGGCACGAGCAAACCAGTGAAGCATCTAAGCTAACGTCACCATAAAAGTGACATCTAACCTCCTAACAAACTCTAACCTCTGATCTATACAACCTCTGCTTATGCTAACTACTGCTATTACATTTCATTACATAAAGATAACTTAAACTACTGCTGAGGCCATCCACTGATGTGAACCCAGCAGTACTTGTCATGATCAGCAGAGCTTGACTCAAGGCAGTAGATTGAACAGCAGAGCTTTAATCTTTCATCAGTCTTTTACTTGATCAGCAGTTTGTAGGTTAGTAGTTTGTACGGTCAGTAGATAGGAGGTCAGCCGATGTTGAAACCACTTTCAAGGGGAGAGACTTGTATACATAACATCTGCTTATTCTGGATCCACTACTCTGATCCAGTTTTGGCTTTAATTATCTGTTCCTTTGGTAAGGTTCAATCCCAACAATCTCCCCTGGAACAGATAATGCCAAAACTCTTCATTATTTGTAGATCTTTATTGCCTCGTCAACAGTTCCCTTATTTGCCCTTTGAGTTATAACTCAAAGGTTAAGGCATCTGTATCATCATCATCCCTGCTAAGTGGAAGATCAAGGAGATCCTGCAAATATTGTTAGTTTCTTCACTTCTCCACTAGACTTGAACACTGTCAGTACATGGGTCTGTTTATCAGTTTTCCACTTTAGTACTTTTGAGCCTGGTGGGTTTCTTGGGAGATTTTTATTAGATGAGGTGTTTGGTGAAGCTGGCCTATTGATGACTGACTGAGCAGTGCTTGCAGGTTGATTCAGGCCAAGAGTTTCAGCAATCATTTCTTTAATACCTTCTTTTACAAACTCCTCTCCTGCCATTAATTCATCCACTGTTTCAGTACCCAACTGTTTTTGTTGCCTTCTTTTAAAGATGGCTGCACCAGCTGGAGCAGTGGATCTCCTGATTTGCAGATTTGGTGGTCTTTTTGAAACCTCTACTTCAGGATAGACAGGCTTTTGAGGAGCATTAGGATCTGTCTTTCTCAATTTCTCCAAACTTTTATAAGTAGCCCTGACTTTATCTTCTTTCCATCTCAACACTTGATTCAAAGACCCATAATCAGCAGCAGCTAATTCCTCTTTCATTCTCCTCAGCTCTACCTTTTTATCAGGTACATTCTTTTTTATTTTTGCCCAATCTGGAGGAGTGTGCTTGACCTTATTCTTGATCATGTCTTGAATCCTGGCTGTTTCACTTTCAAGCTCAGGGATGGTCCAGTCTTTGTACATGTATTTTTCTTCTTTATACAGTCAATAAAATCAAGAGCAATGGTGATATATATATATATATATATATATGCAGATTAGACACCAAAAAATAAACACTCAAAAAATAGCTACAATTTAAGGAATGTGTTTAGTGACGGCATTAGATTCCTAATTGATGGAGAAAGGTCTGGTGGCAAGAAAAGCTGCTTCCAGGAGGTTGTCAAGTGTTTTCGCTTGACGATTCCATTCTTGGGTGGCTGGTTTGGCCCTTGTTCCAGAAACTCGAATCCTAGCGCGGTATATCCCATTTTAGTTTTACACCATTGTGAACCTTACGCCTTTTTTACTCTCTGATCAAGGTTCTCGGCATTGAAAAATCTTCGTATACTAAATCACACGTGTATATGTTGACATTTAAGATACATACAGTCAAGAAAATCAAGTGCAATGGTGATATATATGCGGATTCGAATACAAAAAATAAACACTCAAAAAATGGCTACAATTTAAGGATTGTATTTAGTGACGGCATTAGATTCCTAATTGATGGAGAAAGGTCTGATGGCAAGAAAAGCTGCTTCCAGGAGGTTGTCAAGTGTTTTCGATCGACGATTCCATTCTTGGGTGGTTGGTTTGGCCCTTGTTCCTGTAACTCGAATCCTAGCCCGGTATATCCCGTTTTAGTTTTACACCATTGTGAAGCTTACGCCTTTTTTACTCTCTGATCGAGGTTCTTGGCATTGTAAAATCTTCGTAAACTAAATCACACGTGTATATGTTGACATTTAAGAGATATACAGTCAAGAAAATCAAGAGCAATGGTGATATATATGCGGATTAAACACCAAAAAATAAACACTCAAAAAATGGCTACAATTTAAGGAATGTGTTTAGTGACGGCATCAGATTCCTAATTGATAGATAAAGGTCTGGTGGCAAGAAAAGCGGCTTCTAGGAGGTTGTCAAGTGTTTTCCCTCGACGATTCCATTTTCGGGGGGTTGGTTTAGCCCTTGTTCCTGTAACTCGAATCCTAGCCCGGTATATCCCATTTTAGTTTTACACCATTATGAACCTTACGCCTTTTTTACCCACTGATCGAGGTTCTCAGCATTGAAAAATCTTCGTAAACTAAATCACACGTGTATATGTTGACATTTAAGAGATGTACAGTCAAGAAAATCAAGAGCAATGGTGATATATATGCGGATTAGACACCAAAAAATAAACACTCAAAAAGTGGGTACAATTTAAGGAATGTGTTTAGTGACGGCATCAGATTCCTAATTGATGGAGAAAGGTCTGGTGGCAAGAAAAGCTGCTTCCAGGAGGGTGTCAAGTGTTTTCGCTCGACGATTCCATTCTTGAGTGTTTGGTTTGGCCCTTGTTCTTGTAACTCGAATCCTAGCCCGTTATATCCCATTTTAGTTTTACACCATTGTGAACCTTACGCCATTTTTACTCTCTGATCGAGGTTCTCGACATTGAAAAATCTTCGTAAACTAAATCACACGTGTATATGTTGATATTTAAGAGATATACAGTTAAGAAAATCAAGGGCAATGGTGCTATATATGCGGATAAGACACAAAAAAATAAACACTCAAACAATGGCTACAATTTAAGGAATGTGTTTAGTGACGGCATCAGATTCCTAATTGATGGAAAATGCTCTGGTGGCAAGAAAAGCTGCTTCCAGGAGGTTGTCAAGTGTTTTCGCTTGACGATTCCATTCTTGGGTGGTTGGCTTGGCCCTTGTTCCCGTAACTCTAATCCTAGCCCGGTATATCCAATTTTAGTTTTACACCATTATGAACCTTACGTCTTTTTTACTCTCTGATCGAGGTTCTCGGCATTGTAAAATCTTCATAAACTAAATCACACGTGTATATGTTGACATTTAAGAGATATACAATCAAGAATATCAAGAGCAATGGTGATATATATGCGGATTAGACACCAAAAATAAACACTCAAAAATGGCAACAATTTTAAGAATGTGTTTAGTGACGGGATCAGATTCCTAATTGATGGAGAGAGGTCTGGTGGCAAGAAAAGCTGCTTCCAGGAGGTTGTCAACTGTTTTCGCACGACGATTCCATTCTTGGGTGGTTGGTTTGGCCCTTGTTCCTGTAACTCGAATCTTAGCCCGGTATATCCCATATTAGTTTTACACCATTGTGAACCTTATGCGTTTTTTACTCTCTGATCAAGGTTCTCGGCATTGAAAAATCTTCTTAAACTAAATCACACGAGTATATGTTGACATTTAAGAGATATACAGTCAAGAAAATCAAGAACAATGGTGATATATATGCGGATTAGACACCAAAAAATAAACACTCAAAAAATGGCTACAATTTAAGGAATGTGTTTTGTGACGGCATCAGATTCCTAATTGATGGAGAAAGTTCTGGTGGCAAGAAAAGCTGCTTCCAGGAGGTTGTCAAATGTTTTCGCACGACGATTCCATTCTTGGGTGGTTGGTTTGGCCCTTGTTCCTGTAACTCGAATCTTAGCCCGGTATATCCCATATTAGTTTTACACCATTGTGAACCTTACGCGTTTTTTACTCTCTGATCAAGGTTCTCGGCATTGAAAAATCTTCTTAAACTAAATCACACGAGTATATGTTGACATTTAAGAGATATACAGTCAAGAAAATCAAGAGCAATGGTGATATATATGCGGATTAGACACCAAAAAATAAACACTCAAAAAATGGCTACAATTTAAGGAATGTGTTTTGTGACGGCATCAGATTCCTAATTGATGGAGAAAGTTCTGGTGGCAAGAAAAGCTGCTTCCAGGAAGTTTTCAAGTGTTTTCGCTCGACGATTCCATTCTTGGGTGGTTGGTTTGGCCCTTGTTCCTGTAACTCGAATCCTAGCCTCGTATATGCCATTTTAGTTTTACACCATTGTGAACCATACGCCTTTTTTACTTTCTGATCGAGGTTTTCGGCATTGAAAAATCTTCACAAACTAAATCACAGGTGTATATGTTGACATCTAAGAGATGTACAGTCAAGAAAATCAAGAGCAATGGTGATATATATGCGGATTAGACACCAAAAAGTAAACACTCAAAAAATGGCTACAATTTAAGGAATGTGTTTAGTGACGGCATCCGATTTCTAATTGATGGAGAAAGGTCTGGTGGCAAGAAAAGCTGCTTCCAGGAAGTTGCCAAGTGTTTTCGCTCAACGATTCCATTATTGGGTGGTTGGTTTGGCCCTTGTTCCTATAACTCGAATCCTAGCCCGGTATATCCCGTTTTAGTTTTACACCATTGTGAACCTTAAGCGTTTTTTACTCTCTGATCGAGGTTCTTGGCATTGAAAAATCTTTGTAAACTAAATCATACGTGTATATGTTGACATTTAAGAGATATACAGTCAAGAAAACTAGGAGCAATGGTGTTATATATGCGGATTAAACACAAAAAAATTAACACTTAAAAAATGGCTACAATTTAAGGAATGTGTTTAGTGACGGCATCAGATTCCTAATTGATGGAGAATGGTCTGGTGGCAAGAAAAGCTGCTTCCAGGAGGTTGTCAAGTGTTTTCGCTTGACGATTCCATTCTTGGGTGGTTGGTTTGGCTCTTGTTCCCGTAACTCGAATCCTAGCCCGGTATATCCCATTTTAGTTTTACACCATTATGAACCTTACGCCTTTTTTACTCTCTGATCGAGGTTCTCGGCATTGAAAAATCTTCGTAAACTAAATCACACGTGTATATGTTGACATTTAAGAGATATACAGTCAAGAAAATCAAGAGCAATGGTGATATATATGCGGATTAGACACCAAAGAGTAAACACTCAATAAATGGCTGCAATTTAAGGAATGTGTTTAGTGACGACATCAGATTCCTAATTGATGGAGAAAGGTCTGGTGGCAAGAAAAGCTGTTTCCATGAGGGTGTCAAGTGTTTTCGCTCGACGATTCCATTCTTGGGTGGTTGGTTTGGCCCTTGTTCCTGTAACTCGAATCCTAGCCCGGTATATCCCATTTTAGTTTTGCACCATTGTGAACCTTACGCCTTTCTTACTCTCTGATCGAGGTTATCGGCATTGAAAAATCTTTGCAAACTAAATCACAGGTGTATATGTTGACTTTTAAGAGATGTACAATCAAGAAAATCAAGAGCATTGGTGATATATATGCGGATTAGACACCAAAAAATAAACACTCAAAAAGTGGCTACAATTTAACGATTGTGTTTAGTGACGACATCAGATTCCTAATTGATGGAGAAAGGTCTGGTGGCAAGAAAAGCTGCTTCCAGGAAGTTGTCAAGTGTTTTCGCTCGATGATTCCTTTCTTGGGTGGTTGGTTTGGCCCTTATTCCTGTAACTCGAATCCTAGCCCGGTATATCCCATTTTAGTTTTACACCATTGTGAACCATACGCCTTTTTTACTCTCTGATCGAGGTTCTCGTCATTGAAAAATCTTTGTAAACTAAATCACACGTGTATATGTTGACATTTAAAAGATGTACAGTCAAGAAAATCAACAGCAATGTTGATATATATGCGGATTAGACACCAAAAATAAACACTTAAAAAATGGCTACAATTTAAGGAATGTGTTTAGTGACGGGATCAGATTCCTAATTGATGGAGAAAGGTCTGGTGGCAAGAAAAGCTACTTCCAGGAGGTTGTCAAGTGTTTTCGATCGACGATTCCATTCTTGGGTGGTTGATTTGGCTCTAGTTCCTGTAACTCGAATCCTAGCCCGGTATATCCCTTTTTAGTTTTACACCATTGTGAGCCTTACGCCTTTTTTACTCTCTGTTCGAGGTTCTCGACATTGAAAAATCTTCGTAAACTAAATCACACGTGTATATGTTGATATTTAAGAGATATACAGTCAAGAAAATCAAGAGCAATGGTGATATGTACGCGGATTAGACGCCAAAAAATAAACACTCAAAAAATGGCTACAATTTAAGGAATGTATTTAGTGACGGCATCAGATTCCTAATTGATAGAGAAAGGTCTGGTGGCAAGAAAAGCTGCTTTCAGGAGGTTGTCAAGTGTTTTCGCTCGACGATTTCATTCTTGGGTGGTTGGTTTGGCCCTTGCTCCTGTAACTCGAATCCTAGCCCGGTATATCGCATTTTAGTTTTACACCATTGTCAACCTTACGCCTTTTTTACTCTCTGATCGAGGTTCTCGGCATTGTAAAATCTTCGTAAACTAAATCACACGTGTATATGTTGACATTTAAGTGATATACAGTCAAGAAAATCAAGAGCAATGGTGATATATATGCGGATCAGACACCAAAAAATACACACTCAAAAAATGGCTACAATTTAAGGATTGTGTTTAGTGACAGCATCATATTCTTAATTGATGGAGAAAGGTCTGGTGGCAAGAAAAGCTGCTTCCAGGAGGTTGTCAAGTTTTTTTGCTCGATGATTCCGTTCTTGGGTGGTTGGTTTGGCCCTTGTTCCCGTAACTCGAATCCTAGCCCGGTATATCCCATTTAATTTTACACCATTGTAAACCTTACGCCTTTTTTACTCTCTGGTCGAGGTTCTCGACATTGAAAAATATTCGTAAACTAAATCACACGTGTATATGTTGACATTTAAGAGATATACAGTTAAGAAAATCAAGAGCAATGGTGATATATATGCGGATTAGACACCAAAAAGGAAACACTCAATAAATGGCTACAATTTAAGGAATGTGTTTAGTGACGACATCAGATTCCTAATTAAGGGAGAAAGGTCTGGTGGCAAGAAAAGCTGCTTCCAGGAGGGTGTCAAGGGTTTTCGTTCGACGATTCCATTCTTGGGTGGTTGGTTTGGCCCTTGTTCCTGTAACTCGAATCCTAGCCCGGTATATCCCATTTTAGTTTTACACCATTGTGAACCTTACGCCTTTCTTACTCTGTGATCGAGGTTATCGGCATTGAAAAATCTTTACAAACTAAATCACAGGTGTATATGATGACATTTAAGAGATGTACAATCAAGAAAATCAAGAGCATTGGTGATATATATGCGGATTAGACACCAAAAAATAAACACTCAAAAAGTGGCTACAATTTAACGAATGTGTTTAGTGTTGGCATCAGATTCCTAATTGATGGAGAAAGGTCTGGTGGCAAGAAAAGCTGCTTCCAGGAAGTTGTCAAGTGTTTTCGCTCGATCATTCCTTTCTTGGGTGGTTTGTTTGGCCCTTGTTCCTGTAACTCGAATCCTAGCCCGGTATATCCCATTTTTGTTTTACACCATTGTGAACCTTACGCATTTTTTACTCTCTGTTCGAGGTTCTCGGCTTTGAAAAATCTACGTAAACTAAATCACACGTGTATATGTTGACATTTAAGAGATATACAGTCAAGAAAATCAAGAGCAATGGTGATATATATGCGGATTAGACGCCAAAAAATAAACACTCCAAAAATGGCTACAATTTAAGGAATGTGTTTAGTGACGGCATCAGATTCCTAATTGATGGAGAAAGGTCTAGTGGCAAGAAAAGCTGCTTTCAGGAGGTTGTCAAGTGTTTACGTCAAAGATTCCATTCTTGGGTGGTTGGTTTGGCCCTTGTTCCTGTAACTCGAATCCTAGCCCGGTATATCGCATTTTAGTTTTACACCATTGTGAACCTTACGCCTTTTTTACTCTCTGATCGAGGTTCTCGGCATTAAAAAATCTTCGTAAACGAAATCACACGTGTATATGTTTACATTTAAGGGATATATAGTCAAGAAAATCAAGAGCAATTGTGATATATATTCGGATTAAACACCAAAAAATAAACACTCAAAAATGGCTACAATTTAAGGAATGTGTTTAGTGACGGCATCAGATTCTTAATTGATGGAGAAAGGTCTTGTGGCAAGAAAAGCTGCTTCCAGGAGGTTGTCAAGTGTTTTCGCTCGACGATTCCGTTCTTGGGTGGTTGGTTTGGCCCTTGTTCCCGTAACTCGAATCCTAGCCCGGTATATCCCATTTTAGTTTTACACCATTGTGAACCTTAGGCCTTTTTTACTCTCTGATCGAGGTTCTCGGCATTGAAAAATCTTCGTAAACTAAGTCACACGTGTATATGTTTACATTTAAGAGATATACAGTTAAGAAAATCAAGAGCAATGGTGATATATATGTGGATTAGACACCAAAAAATAAACACTCAAAAAATGGCTACAATTTAAGGAATGTGTTTAGTGACGGCATCAGATTCCTAATTGATGGAGAAAGGTCAGGTGGCAAGAAAAGCTGCTTCCAGGAAGTTATCAAGTGTTTTCGCTCGACGATTCCATTCTTGGGTGGTTGGTTTGGCCCTTGTTCCTGTAACTCGAATCCTAGCGTCATATATCCCATTTTAGTTTTACACCATTGTGAACCCTACGCCTTTTTTACTTTCTGATCGAGGTTTTCGGCATTGAAAAATCTTCGCAAACTAAATCACAGGTGTATATGTTGACATCTAAGAGATGTACAGTCAAGAAAATCAAGAGCAATGGTGATATATATGCGGATTAGAAACCAAAAAGTAAACACTCAAAAAATGGCTACAATTTAAGGAATGTGTTTAGTGACGGCATCCGATTCCTAATTGATGGAAAAAGGTCTGGTGGCAAGAAAAGCTGCTTCCAGGAGGTTGTCAAGTGTTTTCGCTCAACGATTCCATTATTGGGTGGTTGGTTTGGCCCTTGTTCATATAACTCGAATCCTAGCCCGGTATATCCCGTTTTAGTTTTACACCATTGTGAACCTTACGCGTTTTTTACTCTCTGATCGAGGTTCTCGGCATTGAAAAATCTTTGTATACTAAATCATGCGTGTATATGTTGACATTTAAGCGATATACAGTCAAGAAAATCAAGAGCAATGGTGTTATATATGCGGATTAGACACAAAAAAATAAACACTCAAAAAATGGCTACAATTTAGGGAATTTGTTTAATGACGGCATCAGATTCCTAATTGATGGAGAATGGTCTGTGGCAAGAAAAGCTGCTTCCAGGAGGTTGTCAAGTGTTTTCGCTGGACGATTCCATTCTTGGGTGGTTGGTTTGGCCCTTGTTCCCGTAACTGGAATCCTAGCCCGGTATATCCCATTTTAGTTTTACACCATTATGAACCTTACGCCTTTTTTACTCTCTAATCGAGGTTCTCGGCATTGAAAAATCTTCGTAAACTAAATCACACGTGTATATGTTGACATTTAAGAAATATACAGTCAAGAAAATCAAGAGCAATGGTGATATATCTGCAGATTAGACACCAAAAATAAACACTCAAAAAATGGCTACAACTTAAGGAGTGTGTTTAGTGACGGGATCAGATTCCAAATTGATGGAGAAAGGTCTAGTGGCAAGAAAAGCTGATTCCAGGAGGTTGTCAAGTGTTTTCGCTCGACGATTCCATTCTTGAGTGGTTGGTTTGGCCCTTGTTCCTGTAACTCGAATCCTAGCCCGGTATATCCCATTTTAGTTTTACACCATTGTGAACCTTACGCGTATTTATTCTCTGATCGAGGTTCTCGATATTGAAAAATCTTCTTAAACTAAATAACACGAGTATATGTTGACATTTAAGAGATATACTGTCAAGAAAATCAAGAGCAATGGTGATATATATGCGGATTAGACACAAAAAATAAACACTCAAAAAATGGCTACAATTTAAGGAATGTGTTTAGTGACGGCATCAGATTCCTAATTGATGGAGAATGGTCTGGTGGCAAGAAATGCTGCTTCCAGGAGGTTGTCAAGTGTTATCGCTCGACGATTCCATTCATGGGTGGTTAGTTTGGCCCTTGTTCCTGTAACTCGAATCCTAGACCGGTATATCGCATTTTAGTTTTATACCGTTGTGAACCTTACCCCTTTTTTACTCTCTAATCAAGGTTCTCGCCATTGAAAAATCTTCGCAAACTAAATCACAGGTGTATATGTTGACATTTAAGAGATGTAAAGTCAAGAAAATCAAGAGCAATGGTGATATATATGCGGATTAGACACTAAAAAATAAACACTCAAAAAATGGCTACAAATTAAAGAATGTGTTTAGTGACGGCATCACATTCTTAATTGATGGAGAAAGGTCTTGTGGCAAGAAAAGCTGCTTCCAGGAGGTTGTTAAGTGTTTTCGCTCGACCATTCCATTCTTGGGTGGTTTGTTTGGCCCTTGTTCCTGTAACTCGAATCCTAGCCCGGTACATCCCATTTTAGTTTTACACCATTGTGAACCTTACGCCTTTTTTACTCTCTGATCGAGGTTATCGGCATAGAAAAATCTTCGCAAACTACATCACAGGTGTATATGTTGACATTTAAGAGATGTACAGTCAATAAAATCAAGCGCAATGGTGATATATATGCAGATTAGACACCAAAATTTAAACTCTCAAAAATTGGCTACAATTTAAGGAATGTGTTTAGTGACAGCATCAGATTCCTAATTGATGGAGAAAGGTTCGGTGGCAAGAAAAGCTGCTTCCAGGAGGTTGTCAAGTGTTTTCGCTCTACAATTCCATTCTTGGGTGGTTGGTTTGGCCCTTGTTCCTGTAACTCAAATCCTAGCCCGGTGTATGCCATTTTAGTTTTACAACAGTGTGAACCTTACGCCTTTTTTACTCTCTGGTCGAGGTTCTCGGCATTGAAAATTTTTCGTAAACTAAATCACACGTGTATATGTTGACATTTAAGAGATATACAGTCAAGAAAATCAAGAGCAATGGTGATATATATGCGGATCAGACACCAAAAAAGAAACACTCAAAAAATGGCTACAATTTAAGAAATGTGTTTAGTGACGGCATCAGATTCCTAATTGATGGAGAAAGGTCTGGTGGCAAGAAAATCGACTTCCAGGAGGTTGTCAAGTGTTTTCGCTCGACGATTCCATTCTCTGGTGGTTGGTTTGGCCCTTGTTCCTGTAACTCGAATCCTAGTCTTGTATATCCCATTTAATTTTACACCATTGTGAACCCTACGCCTTATTTACTTTCTGATCGAGGTTTTCGGCATTGAAAAATCTTCGTAAACTAAATCACAAGTGTATATGTTGACATTTAAGAGATATACAGTCAAGAAAATAAAGAGCAATGGTGATATATATGCGGGTTAGACACCAAAATTTAAACACTCAAAAATTGGCTACAATTTAAGGAATGTGTTT
Organism: Helianthus tuberosus; assembly: GCA_030545235.1. Lineage (NCBI taxonomy): Eukaryota > Viridiplantae > Streptophyta > Magnoliopsida > Asterales > Asteraceae > Helianthus > Helianthus tuberosus. Next base: position 13,136 of record JARYGA010046369.1, on the reverse strand, counting down.
AGTGACAGCATCAGATTCCTAATTGATGGAGAAAGGTTCGGTGGCAAGAAAAGCTGCTTCCAGGAGGTTGTCAAGTGTTTTCGCTCGACAATTCCATTCTTGGGTGGTTGGTTTGGCCCTTGTTCCTGTAACTCGAATCCTAGCCCGGTGTATGCCATTTTAGTTTTACACCATTGTGAACCTTACGCCTTTTTTACTCTCTGATCGAGGTTCTCGGCATTGAAAAATTTTTGTAAACTAAATCACACGTGTATATGTTGACATTTAAGAGATATACAGTCAAGAAAATCAAGAGCAATGGTGATATATATGCGGATCAGACACCAAAAAAAAAACACTCAAAAAATGGCTACAATTTAAGAAATGTGTTTAGTGACGGCATCAGATTCCTAATTGATGGAGAAAGGTCTGGTGGCAAGAAAATCGGCTTCCAGGAGGTTGTCTAGTGTTTTCGCTCAAGGATTCCATTCTTGGGTGGTTGGTTTGTCCCTTGTTTGTGTAACTCGAATCCTAGCTTGGTAAATCCCATTTTAGTTTTACACCATTGTGAACCTTACGCCTTTTTTACTCTCTGATCGAGGTTCTCGACATTGAAAAATCTTCGTAAACTAAATCACACGTTTATATGTTGACATTTAAGAGATATAGAGTCAAGAAAATCAAGAGCAATGGTGATATATATGCGGATTAGACACCAAAAAGTAAACACTCAAAAAATGGCTACAATTTAAGGAATGTGTTTATTGACGACATCAGATTCCTAATTGATGGAGAAAGGTCTGGTGGCAAGAAAAACTTCTTCCAGGATGTTGTCATGTGTTTTTGCTCGACGTTTCGAATCTTGGGTGGTTGGTTTGGCCCTTGTTCCTATAACTCGAATCCTAGCCCGGTATATCGCATTTTAGTTTTACACCATTGTGAACCTTACGCCTTTTTTACTCTCTGATCGAGGTTCTCGGCATTGAAAATCTTCGTAAACTAAATCACACGTGTATATGTTGACATTTAAGAGATATACAGTCAAGAAAATCAAGAGCAATTGTGATATATATGCGGATTAGACACCAAAAAATAAACACTCAAAAAATGGCTACAATTTAAGGAATGTGTTTAGTGACGGCATCAGATTCCTAATTCATGGGGAAAGGTCTGGTGGCAAGAAAAGCTGCTTCCAGGAGGTCGTCAAGTGTTTTTGCTTGACGATTCCATTCGTGGGTGGTTGGTTTGGCCCTTGTTCCTGTAACTCGAATCCTAGCCCGGTATATCCCAGTTTAGTTTTACACCATTGTGAACCTTACGCCTTTTTTACTCTCTGATCGAGGGTCTCGGCATTGAAAAATCTTGGTAAACTAAATCACACGTGTATATGTTGACATTTAAGAGATATACAGTCAAGAAAATCAAGAGCAATGGTGATATATATATGCGGATTAGACACCAAAAAATAAACACTCAAAAAATGGCTACAATTTAAGGAATGTGTTTAGTGACGGCATCAGATTCTTAATTGATGGAGAAATGTCTGGTTGCAAGAAAAGCTGCTTCTAGGAGATTGTCAAGTGTTTTCGCTCGAGGATTCCATTCTTGGGTGGTTGGTTTGGCCCTTGTTCCTGTAACCCGAATCCTAGCCCGGTATATCCCATTTTAGTTTTACACCATTGTGAACCTTACGCCTTTTTTACTCTCTGATCGAGGTTCTTGGCATTGAAAAATCTTCGTAAACTAAATCACACGTGTATATGTTGACATTTAAGAGATATACACTCAATAAAATCAAGAGCAATGGTGATAGGGGAGTACTCTCCACCTAGCCCCAGTACTCTCAACTCCCAGTCGATCGACTAGGGAGCGCCTAACGACTTTTGCAACAATGGTTGTTAGTGATGTCTAATCACATGGGCAATATGCATGCATGCCTTTTTCAATAGGTCCTGCATAGATCACTCCTCCACAAAGAACAAACAGATCCGCCCCTATTTATGTGTGTGTTAATTTGTATTTGCGGGTCAATGGGTCATCTTAATCCGACTTGGCCCTAAACACGTTCTCACAGGTTACCCAACCCGCCCATATTACCACATCTTTACCAAATGATAGAACTAAACATTGTCAAGAATTTCGGCTAGCCAAGCTAACATGAGAAAAAAGCCACCATAACATGAGGGAATTTAGCTAACCAAACCTGCCCATAGCATAGACGTTTATATACAATGAATGAAAAAAATCCAAGTAGATTGTACTTTTGTGGGTTCAATAATCCAAGAAGCATTATCCACCATGGTCGTGCGATTACTTCTCTAACATGGTAACCTTATAATGGCCGTCTCATTTGTAGAAACTCTCCATAATGTAAGTGATTACTTATCTCAAAATGGTCAAATTTCAAGTTCTAATACATTACTTAGAACTTGTACCGTAATAAAGTCAATTCAAATATGAAACTTTTTTAATCTCATATCATTATGCTTATTTGACTGCACTTAACATAGATTGTTTTTGCTAACCAACAAGCTTATCACAACAACAATATTAAATAGAAGAATTTGTAGAAGAAAATTGTTTGAATTGATTTCTTTTCAATAATGAAGAACTTTAAAAAAATCGTCTGGAAATTTGCAGGAATGTGCCATCTTCAACTGCAAACATGGACTCATAAACAAACAGCTGATGTGGCTAGAGCTGTGTCCTTTTGTAAGAAATAAAGCCACTCACACAAGAAATTGAAAAACATTAATGTAAAAATAAGATGAACTACTACAAAATTGACAACAAAATAGGGGAGAAATGATCAAATGAATACAGAAAAATCTTACTTTGAATCTATATAAAAGAGCATTGTTTAACCATTTGACCCATTCCCTTTAGAGTAATTATTAACACTGCCCAAATCGATCTATTCATTAGTAGATGAGTCACCTCTGCGAAAATGTATTTATGGGTGGTAAAGATCCAAAAATCAGATCAAAGGCCGGAGCCTGTAATCGGGTGTAGGTTGGATCTTGAGAAAGAGTTGGAACCTTAACCTGCAAAACAGCAAACCATTAGGCTCGTCGCAGAGATGGGAGGGCCCCTCTGCGACCACCCTCCGGCGTGAGGATAAGTATTGGTAGAGAAAGAAAGTAGAGATTCCTTTAGACCTTCATCCGACCCTTCCCTCAAAAAACGAAACCATATACCCCTTTCGTTAGGGGAAATTCCCCTTGTACACTCGTGTATGTAACTTTGCGAACTACAGGGTCCTGTTCTCGGGGTTTCTAATTAGGTTCTTCGATTTTTTCGTGTTCATATCTGCCAAGTTAACCCGTTCGGCCTTAGCCGCATAAATCATTTCGAAATCTCTTGTAGGGCCCAAGGTCTGAGGCCGGATTTAGATGTTTTTCGGTATTTTTATGAGTTTATACCGCCGGTGACTGGTACACCTTTGCTCACCGGAAGGGTATTCCTTCTCCCTCCGAAGACGAACGATCTAGCTTAAAAAGTTGGAAATATCATTTTTTCTGGCTGGACGATCGTTGTCTTCCGGTGAAGATGTTGTAGCGTTTTAAAGACCAGACGATGTCTTTCGACCTGGGGGAAGACTTTGTTTTTAACAAAGAACTGGCCCGTGCCTTGATCGAGCATAAGTCCCCTATTCGTCCTCTTCCTGAACATCTTCTTTTATGGGGACGGGTTTGTTTTTCCTGGGACCGAGGGGATAGGGATTAGCCGGTGATCCGTACGAAGCGTGAACGTAAGTCTCCAGCCTTTTACCTCCCATTCGGCACTTTTTCTTCCTTTAGTTTTCTGACTTTTTGTTCTGATTTCTAAAATGCAGGAGTCGAAATGTCTCTTAGGGATGCTCTGAAGGTCCCAAATTTTAACGTCCTGGACTTCGATTTTGATGAGCAGGCCGAAGGTGAGGTTCCGTTTCTGAAACAAGTTGCTTCGGCAGCTCAAGAGATTCGTCCGCCACCGGACCAGGGTACTTCAGAACCTTTTGCTGCCGATGCTACATCGTCCGTGCCAAAACCTGCAGAGGTTACTGTTGGGTCATATGTCTCTCAAGTCAAGAAGCTATCTATTCTAGATGATGTGGACAGCGATTCGGAAGTGAGGAGCCTGGACGAAGCTTTGGCGTACAAAACTTCCGATGTTTCTATGAAAAGCAAAGGCGTTCTTTTGGAAACCGAGCCGAAGGAGCTGGTTCACCGGAAGAGGAAAGCGAAGAATGTTCAGAATCGTTCTTCCCCCTCTCTCCCCATGCCGAAGTTGGTAAAAAGAACTAAAGGTTCTCCCCGCTCCCACTCAAGTGATAACATCATGACTGAATTTGATGAGCATTTATCTGGTGGGAAATCGTCCCGGGAGGAAGCCGCTTTTGCACGCTCTGCTCCGACCCCGGTTTTTTCGGGTGGCTTCCTTCCCGTCAATGAGACCGAAAATATGGAGATCAAAAATCCTATTTCCTCCGGTAAAGGAGGCGGAGATACTCAGGGTGGAGCGAAGGTGGTAACGTTTTCAGGTACGATTTTGGACTCTTCCCTGGGTCCGGATTGCTTTATTGACGATGAGGAGGACCAAGTGTCTTCTCTTCCTCCGTCTTGGTTCGGACCCGAGTTAATGTCCTTTTTTCGATATGCAGATGTATTTTCGGAAGATATGGAGGTGGATCCGAATACTGCTAACGACAAATTCATACCGGAATGGGATATTCGTAATAAAGATTCGGTGATGAATGATCTTACGGCCAGGATGTTTTTATTTAACATTAATACTCCTTTGGATCATGCTCGGGGTAGAAAGATGAAAAACCAAGACTTGGGAGCAGCGGTGTTGGTAAATCAAGCTCAGTCAAATGTTTTTGTGACGGGGCTGTATCGCCGGTGGATCGAGGCGGAGTCGGTGAAGGAGGGTTTAGAAAAGGAAGTCCTTTCTTTGAAACGTAAGATTCAAAGGACTCCGGACGTGGAGAAGAAACTTGCCCAACTCTCTAAAGACCTTAAAGCACAAAAAGAAAAAATAAAGTCCCTGACAACCCAAACTCAATCTTCCCAAGCGGCGGCTGCATCTGCTGCGGAGGAACGGGACAAAATCTCATTGGAGCTGCAGACTTTTGCTGAATCTTCTAAGAAGAAGGATGAGGAGCACAAGGAAGTCCTGGCCAAGATGGAAGAGTCGGTTTCTAATGCTCGTTCCGCTTATGAGAAGATGATGGCAGGTTCGCTCTTTACTTGTTTTAATCTTTCTCATCTTTTAAATTCTTCTAACACATTGGTCAGAGCGTGATGCTCTTAAAACAGGAGAGGCTGATCTGAAGGCGTGGATTGAAGAGATGAAGGAGCATCACAAGGCAGAGATCGAGGAATTCAAGCTGGAGAGTGTTGATTTACTGGCGAAGGTCGAGGATTTGCAAGCAACGAAGGCGTGGCTTTTGTCTGAAGGAGCACAGCTGCTGGCGAAAAACGTTCACAGAGGGTCGGAGATGATTGCGGCCGTGGCAGCAGTAAATAATGCCATGAGCTCCATCGGGATTAACACTGGTCTGCATCAGGGATATGTTCATGCGCTAAAGAAGAAGACCCCTTACGCGGAAGTCCCTCCGTTGAATCGGAACGCTGAAGCTGATTTGAACACGGCTGTGGCTTGCTATGAATCCTTAACTTCCCCGGTGATAGAAGACCTTCAGAAGCTTATTAGTGAACCACTCTCCAAGATTAAAGACGTGCTTTCCTTCGTCGGAGGGGAATCCTCGAAAGAATGAGGTGGACATGCCCGGTTCCTTGGGGTATGCACCTGTGTGAATTTTAGCTGGTTTAAACTTTTGGGTGGACATATCCGGTCATTTGGGATATGCACCTTATGTTGTTCGTCTTTTTGTAATGATTTATCATTCTTACCACTTTGTATGTTTGACAATTATCCTTTATTTTGTAAATGGCTTACATGACTTCCGGTTGTACTTAATCCGGCTATTTTTGATGTAATCACTTTGTTTTGCGTCCATGCTTTTTTAGGCTTACATTTTGTCTTTTTCTTTAAAACGTTCTTTTTTGAGGTACAGATCCGATTTGTTTACTTAGGATAATTTTTAAGTGAAAGCAGAGACACGAACGATGCCAGCCCGTCCTTACTTTTTAGGGTTAGCATCCCTGATTCGGCCGATGATAATTTACATGTTGCAACTTGTTAATGATAGAAAATTCATGCATTCTATTTAATCAGTCCGGAGTATATTCTCCGGTTAACGCATACTGGTAAAAACGTTATAATAAGTGCGGGTAATACCCTCCGCAATTCATGGAAAAAATAAAATAGTGTGCGGGCAATACCCTCCGCAGTACAAGGAAAGTAAAAATGATGTTAGCCTCCACTTTACAGATTTATTTTGAAATATCCTAAAATTCTTCAAAGGAAACATCGTTTGAGGTGCATCCCGTTCCAAGTACGAGGAACGGGAGTTCCATCCATCTTGGTGAGTGTGTAAGCACCATTCTTTCCGGCGGTTTTGACTTGATAGGGCCCCTCCCACTTTGGAGACATCTTCCCCGTACCTTCGGCCAAACTCGCATCGTTTCTCCGCATGACATAATCTCCTTCTTTGAACCGGACCTCCTTGACTTTTGAGTTGTAGTGTTTTTCCAAATCTTTTTTGTATTTTGCTTCTCGGATGGCCGCGAGTTCTCTTCTTTCCCCGACCAGGTCGAGGTTCAAACGGAGTTGTTGTTCATTCTCATCTTGGCTTTGGACTAAAGGGAGTGGTAGGGATACCGACTTCGGCAGGAATGACTGCCTCTGTGCCGTATGTCAGACTAAAGGGAGTTTCCCTTGTGCTCGTCTTTGGCATCGTCCTGAGTGCCCACAGGACGTGCGGTAGTTTGTCTGCCCAAGAAACTCCTTCCTTCCCTAGGCGCTTCTTTATACCATCCACAATGCTACGGTTGGCCCTTTCTACTTATCCATTAGCTTGAGGATGGGCAACCGAAGCAAAATTTTGCTCAATGTGCATTCTTTCGCACCAAGTCTTGAACGGTTTCTCTGCAAACTGCTTCCCATTGTCACTGAAGATGCAAAACGGCATTCCGTATCTACACACTACATTCTCCCAAACGAACCTTAATATCTGATCTCCGGTGATGGTTCGAAGAGGTTTTGCCTCGATCCATTTCGTGAAGTAATCAATAGCTACTAGCAAGAACCTCACTCCTCCCGTGGAAACAGGGAAAGGACCAATGATGTCAATTCCCCATTTCTGAAACGGCCAGGCCGAAGTTACGGGGACGAGGTTGTTTTTAGCTCGGTGGCTGATGGGGGTGTGCCGCTGACAGTCTTCACATGCTTGTAACTCGCTAACAGCGCTCTGATGCATGCCCGGCCAAAAATATCCAGTGTTCATTGCTTTGGCTACAACCATCCTCGGCCCGGAGTGGATGCCGCATATCCCCCAGTGAATCTCTCTTATGACATAGCTGGCCTCCTCCGGAGTTAGGCATCTTAGGAGCGGACCTAGAAATGTTTTTTGATAAAGCTTTCCATCGTGAACCTGGTATTGTAGCGCCTTCGCTTTCATCTTTCGTGCTTGAGTTTTATCCTCCAGGAGCGTGCCATCTTTTAGATAGTCTAGGATCGGAGTCATCCGCGACTTTTCTTGTACGGAGATTAACATTACAGCCTCCGGGTGTTGGACAGCCGGGGTTTGTAAGGTTTCGACCAGCACCTCTTTGGATAAATGACAAAATGCTACGGATGCAAGTTTACTCAGAGCGTCAGCCTTTTTGTTCTTACTTCTCGGTATGTGAACTATCTTGCATGAATCGAACGTGGAAATTAAACTGTTAACTTGATTTAAATATCGAACCATGTTTTCCTCACGTGCCTCGTATTCTCCACTGACCTGGTTGGCGACTAGTAGTGAATCAACATGAGCCAGGACGGAGGTTGCCCCGGCTTTGGCAGCGGTTTGAAGTCCTGCGAGAAGAGCTTCATACTCTGCTTCATTGTTTGAGGTTTTAAACTCTAAACGCAGAGCGTAGGTGTATTCTATCCCTTCCGGATATATCAAGATTAAACCAGCTCCTGAACCCTCTTTACTGGAGGCCCCGTTTGTATACAAATTCCAGACTTTTGGAAGAACGGGTTTTTCTTTGGTGCTTTCTCCAGTAGGGACCTCCGTAAGAAAATCTGCCACCGCTTGACCATTTACCGGACCTCGGGTTCGGTAGGTAATGTCGAAGGCACTAAGTTCGATCACCCACTTGGTGAGTCGTCTGGAGACTTGCGGTTTTCTCAAGATCTGCTGGATTTGGAGATTAGTTTGCACATCTATATTGAATGCTTGGAAGTAACTTCGGAGTCTTCTGGATGCATGTACCAAAGCGAGGGCCAGCTTTTCTATCATTGGGTACCGAGTTTCATAGTCTTTTAAGATGCGGCTAACATAGTAGATCGGAAATTGTGCTTGGTTTCGGTGTACCACAAGTACTGCGCTGATGGCGAAGTGAGAAGCGGAGAGGTACACGGTGACGGGTTCTCCGGTGATTGGTGCGGTTAATATGGGTAAGGACCCAAGACAAACTTTTAACTTCTGAAATGCTGAATCGGCCTCTGTCGTCCATTCTAATTGACCCTTTCCGGTACGTTTTTTTAGCACGTTCATGAAAGGAATGGTACGGTTAGCTGCCTTTGAAATAAAACGGTGGAGAGCCACTAGCTTACCATTCAGAGATTGGATTTCTTTTACTGTTTTCGGAGGCTGCATGGAGATTACGGCTTGAATTTTGTCCGGATGCGCTTGGATTCCGGATTGAGTTATCCATACACCCAGAAACTTTCCTTCTTCTAAACCGAAAGAACATTTTTTAGGATTTAACTTGAGATTAATACTCCGAAGCCTAGCAAAAGTTTCGAGTATGTCGTCAATCATGTTATCTTCTGCTTCACTTTTGATGACTAGATCATCCACATAAATTTCCACGTTTCTTCCAATTTGACCTTTGAATGCTTTATCCATCAGTCTCTGATAGGTAGCTCCGGCGTTCTTCAATCCGAACGGCATTTTAGTATAACAAAAAAGGCCTTCATTTGTTAAGAATGCCGTTTTGTCTTCATCACCCAGAGCCATTTGTATCTGATGGTAGCCCTTATATGCATCCAGGAAGCATTTAAGATGAAAGCTTGCTAAAGAATCGATTTTTAAGTCAATCTCCAGAAGGGGGTAACAATCCTTCGGACAGGCATTATTAAGGTCAGAAAAATCAACGCACATCCTCCAGGTACCGTCCTCTTTTGTAACCATCACCGGGTTAGAGACCCAGGTTTGGTACCGCACTTCCCGGATAATTCCTGCGTTAAGTAATTTACGAACGTCTTCGGTAATAGCTTTGTGACGAGCTGGAGCCATGTTTCTCTTCCTCTGGGAGATCGGTTTTACCGAATGTGATACTTTCAATTTGTGTTTGGCCAAAGAGCGAGGAACTCCAACCATATCATAGGTCTGCCAAGCAAACACATCAAGGGAGCTGGATAACAATTTCCACAGTCGTTTCTTGGAACGTTCGGGGAGTTGGGCACCGATAATAATCTTTTGCTCCGGAAAGTGGGGATGAATGGCCCATTCCTCCTTAAGGAGAGACGGAGGTTGTGCACTACTCCCCTCGCTCTGCCGAACTTCTGCTACGCACATGGTGGATTCGGAAAGCAAGGTTGCCACCCCTGCTTTGGTGGGAAATTTCAGAGATCCATGAATGGTGGAACTGATAATTCCGAAGGCACACATCCCCGGCCTTCCTAGTATGACATTATGGACGGATCTGGCCCCAACCACTAGGTATGTTAGGTTGACAGTTCTAGCCAACATGTCGGTACCTAGCGTCGTTGGCAGCGTGATTTGTCTGATCGGCTGAACGACTTCTCCGGAGAAACTTACCAGCGGCATCGATACGTGTATCAGTTTCGCCTTGGTTTGTGGTGCCAATTGTTGGAAACACTGTTGATACATGATTTTGAAAGCACTTCCACTGTCAACATAAATTCTTCGCACTTTGTGTCCTGCTATTACCGCCGACACAATGATCGGACCATCTTTGATTTCTCCTGGAGTGATTGGCGGGAAAGCGATCGGCTGGTGCATCCAAGCGGCCATATGGTGATTGGCCCGCTTGATGCCTCGGTTGTTCCCCCTTCTTATCATACAAATTGCCGATTGGTTGTTTGGATTATCTGCTGGTCCACCGGAGGTTTTGCCTTCTTTCATTTCTTTTACCAGGTGCGAGAGTTTGCCAGATCGGACAGTTTTTTCTATTTCTTGTTTTAAGGACCAGCAATCGTCTGTATTGTGGCCTCGTGCATGGTGATAGTCACAATATTTCTTAGAATTTTTATCGCCTGGGTTCCGAAGCTTTGGCGGTGCTGGGAAGTTTGCTCCTTCGGCACTGAGGATCTCACTGGGAGTTTTGGAGAGATCTGATAGGTTGTAAAACATGGATCCGGAGCTTCTTCCACGCTGAGATCGATCGTTTCTGTTGTAGGGGTGTGCTCGTCCTCTACTTCCGGAGGGAGCCTTATCGAACACAGATCCACCATTTTTCTTCCATGAGGACATCTTTTGATCTGTCTCAAGTGCCAGATTACAAGCATTCTTTCCTCGAGCGAAAGCTCTAGCTCGCTCCATGAGTACCTCCATCGTCTTTGGGAGGTTCTCGGGTAGTTTTTCTACCAACTGATTGTTCCGGACACCATGACAAAATCTGGATATCCTCAGTTGGTCTACTACCCCACTGATCTGCATACTTTCTTGATTGAAATGGTCGATAAAACTGTCAAGTGACTCTCCATCCTTTCTCCGGATGTTGTGTACTTCGGTAATCTCCTTGGAGTAGTGCCTTTGTTGACTAAAGTTCTGGAGGAACAGCCTTCGGAACTCCTCAAAATCATTGATATCCCCTTCATTCAATGCATCAAACCACACCCGGGTAGCCCCGGTTAGCGTTTGTGCGAACATAAAACACCAAGCCGACATTGGCCATTGTTCCACACGTGCGGCCCCATCGAAATCAAACATGTGATCGTCTGGGTCTGTGGTACCGTCATATTTTTTCACCGTGGTTGGCATTTTAAGATTCGGAGGGAGCTTGGCGTGAGTGATGCGGGCACTAAATTTGGACTCAGTCGTCATGGATACTGGGTGATACGGTTTTGTAAGCTCCGGATCAACGATTCCTTCTGTTTGAGGATCATTTCGTGTTGCCATTGCCGGAGATGGTCCTGAGGAACCCTGCACGTATCCATTATAAGTTTCCGAAGTAACAATTGTGGAGAAAATGGGAGATGTGAAAATTGCAGGACCCATAGTCCTTACCGGAGTTTCATCATGAAAGAGCCTGGTTCGTAAACCAAGGATCTATTCATCTCTGGCCTGTTGAGCTTTCAAGCGTCGTAAGAGACTTGCATTATTGGAAAGAAATTCCGCATCAAACTCCGATGTCTGTGAAGTGGGTATCAATATGAATGGCAAGGTTGTTCCCGGTCCAGAGCTCAAAGGAGCTGAAACCATGGAAGTAAGACTTGCTGGAGCTGTAGCTGTAGCTTGTATGCTAGCAGTGATGGATCCCGAATTCATGGAACTCGAGGCCGCCATAGATCAGTTGTTTCGTTGCTCAAGAAATTCACCTAAGTAAAGGACTATGAGCTGTGAAAATTGGATGGCGCCAATTGAAGATCCAAAAATCAGATCAAAGGTCGGAGCCTGTAATCGGGTGTAGGTTGGATCTTGAGAAAGAGTTGGAATCTTAACCTGCAAAACAGCAAAGCGTTAGGCTCGCCGCAGAGATGGGAGGGCCCCTCTGCGACCACCCTCCGGCGTGAGGATAAGTATTGATAGAGAGAGAAAGTAGAGAGAGAAAATAAGGACGAAGGTTCAGAAAATCGTACTTGACAATGTACTTGAACTGGGTATTTATAATGGTCAACTGTGATGACGTCATTCGTCCAGACGCACTTGAATGGAGGTCCGTCTTCGGTGATAAGGGGAGCGGAGACCTTTGGAATCTTCGTCTTGGTGTGGTTCGGTCCGTCCTTAGGGATCATGTCCGGACCCGGATATGTATCTTCAGGTGGATATAGTTTTTTTGACAAAATTTTGATAAAGATAATAAAGCAAACGGATCCTTATCACTTTCACTCTCAACAAACGGTTGATTACAAATCGCCCATGAAAACGTTGAACAATGAAGTTAGGTTACAAAATTACCCATGAAGGAAAATAAAGCATGAATGTGCCACTACTTTTTTTATAATCATACCTTCATAGGAACACCACTTCCATCTCTTCCTCTTGCTGCCTGCTATATTCAGATCGTTGACGATGACGTACTTTTAAGAGATCTTGTAATTAATTAAGTCATTCCCTAGAATAATTTGTGCCAGCTCGGGATCACTTCGTTGATCACATCAATGTTCAAGACCCACCTTAAACAATTGCGCATAAGTAAATCCTTAGGCTTGGAAAGGTCTCCTGATAATCACTAATGAAGTCCTAAGTTCAAATTTAGTGTATATATTTTTTTCTAAATAAACTTGCTGGAAAGGTCTCCTGATAATCACTAATGAAGTCCTAAGTTCAAATTTATTTAGTATATATACGATTTCATTACTTCATTTAGGCTTCTGTTTCTTTCTAAACGTACTATTTTAAAGGGTTATTTGATTTTAATAATCCAAAGTTTCACTAGTTGGCCGATAATAATCCCAACTTCAAAAATTCCATCTAATAATCCCAACTTGTAAGATGTTGCCCCACATCGATCCTTTTCTAACTGGGTTATACCCAATTAGTTTTTGCTGACTTGGACGCTGACGTGGCACACAACTTTATTATTTGCTGACGTGGACGATGATTTGGCACTCTCATTACTACCTCACCACCACCACCATCATCCACCACCACCACCACCACCACCATCTACACCACCCACCACCACTGCCATCTCCACCAACACTGCCGCCATCTCCACCCACCACCACTGCCATCTCCACCACCACCATTTACTACCTTCATCCCAATTTGTGTGCAAAGATGACCGTAGAAGATGCCAAACATTCGTCGAAGGCTACTACCACCTACCACAGGTTGGCAAGCAAGCACCAGAGGCTGCTACTCAACA
>JARYGA010046368.1:0-12945 GCA_030545235.1 Helianthus tuberosus | reverse complement strand
TGATAACTCTTATAGCATATAAGGGTATATGTGTAATTTTATCCTAAAAGATCTTTTCTACTTTGAATTGACCAATATCATTTATTGTCTTTCACATCACTTGTACAACCCTCATTCCTTTTTCTTTTTTTTTTAAACTAATAAAGAAAATTTTCACTTGTTCTTCATCTTCTTAATATCTTCATGTACTAGTTCCACCATTAAAAAACCATGGAGCTTCCTTTTAATAGCACTAAGAAAATGGTGGAGCTTCCTTTGACAAGCTCCAACAACGCATGAGTTAATGTCACCAGATCGTCTGATCCCCAAACATGATGAAGCTTGTTCTTGGTGTTATAGAGAAAGAAAGCTAATGATTTGGAGAGAGAAACAACAATTTTCATCTTGTTCATCTCGGGTGTGTTCATGCTTACTTCGAAGCTGATTTTCGGGTGTGTTCATGTTTCATCTCACGTCGTCATCTTTATCTCGGTTGTGCTCATGCTTGTTGAAAGCTGATTTCTAGAGTGAGAAACAACAATCTTCATCATGTTTATCAAGAACACCAAGAACACACAGAGAGAAGCAAGTTTGAAGATTTTTATCGTGTTCATCGCATGGTTCTAGATCCGGTAAGTGTTTTAGAGAGAGAAAGTTACTGTTTTAGAGAGAGAAACAACAATCTCGTGAGTATTTTATTTTAAAAAATCATTTCACACTTGATGTTTTTGTTAAAATGGTTGTTAATAGGTTTTTGTGTAATGGCTGTTTTAGAGATGAAACATGATTTTTTTTGTTAAAATGGTTCTAAAAAGGGGTAAATGTTTATGTAATTTGCAGGTTTTTATTTTTGTGTTAAAAAGTTGTGCTTGGTTTGGTTGCTTGTTTGGGCTTTTGATCTGAATAGTAATTGTTTTTTGTTGGTTTGGTTGCTTTGTTTGGGGCTTTTGATCTGAATAGTAACTGTTTTTGTGATGTTATTTGAGAAAAAAGATTTTCTGGCTATGAATGTGTTAATATTTATGTCTGGTTAACGACTTAACGGTTATCTTATCTTTTTGTTATTAGGACGGTGATGGATACAAGGGAAATAAGATCCAATTCTCGGGACCGTTGGTTTCGTCAAACGTGGATCAGATGCTCAAGGATCATGACCATGTTTATGTTACAGCACAACACAACTAACACGTGTTATAGTTTGAACTTCTCGGACATGCATGTGTTACATGTGACATGAAACCCATGTACAACGTAACACATGTTACGTGTGACATGAAAACACATTTTTATAACTTCCCTGGCATACGCACACCCACATGTTTACAAACCATTTCAAGACCGACCCAAACAAGCAAGGGTAGCCGCTGAAAAGCTAAGGCAGCAAAGGTAGCCGCTGAAAACCTAAGGCAAACTGTCAAAGGAAGCTCCATCATTTTCTTAGTGCTATGTATTTTCGTTTACTAGTAATATGTAATGTGAGACTCTTATTGTTTTGTTTAGTACATGATGTTAAAACGGTATGGACTTAACACATTCTGGAAGTCTTAACACACGTTATAAAAGAGGCTTAACACACGTTATATCAGGTATACTATGTTGTTATTAAGTTACTATTGGAGTTTATGCATCCATTCTGGAAGTCTTAACACACGTTATAATAGAGGCTTAACACACGTTATACATGTCAGGCGCGTAACACATGTTACAGTATGTATATACAAATCATGGTGTTTTGGAAACCACTAGCTTATACATGACACCATGTTAGGTTAAACCAAGATTATAACAGAAGCTTAACACATGTTATCCCAGGTATACGGTGTTACAATATTAACTTGTATGTTCCATATTAACTTGTACACGTGTTACGATCAGTATATGCACATCATGGTGTTTTGCAAACCACTTTCATATACATGAATACAAGTCGGGTTATAATGGATGCTTACATGTTATCATATGTATACAAGTGGTGTTACAACAAGATTACGATATTATACAAGTGGGGTTACAACAAGATTACGATATTAACTAAGCTAACCATTAAACTCATCGCCCCCGTCGACTGTTTTCACCCTTGTCACATGTTAAGCAATTACATCTTCCGAACATACAAATTGTAACACATGTTAGATCAGTATATACACATCATGGTGTTTTGTAAACCACTAGCTTATACATGAATACATGTCAGGTTACAAAAAGATTACAACAGAGGCTTAACACATGTTATACATTCCAAAATGTGCAAAACAAATGACCCGTTTCATATTATATATTCCAAAATTACCGGTACATGTGTTACCATAAATGGCTCGTTTCATATTACACGTTACATACTAACTTGTACATTTATTACTTGTACAAGTTTTACGCTCAATATCCACATTATCGGATATTTTAAACATCAACAAAAATAAAATAGATATTACTTGTTTTTTTTTTAATTAACAAAAGGTTAACACACGTTATATATCATTCTAACAAGGACTTAACACATGTTATACATGAACACATGTCAGGTTACATCATGGTGTTCTGTTACAGCATGAACCACTAACACATGTTATAAATGAACGAAGAATTCTTTCCCAAAGGATGTGACTTATTCAATGTCCCCGCATTAACGTCGCCTACATCCGTCCAGCTTGTCAATTGAATATCTTTTATGGATTTGTTTCTGTAAATCAACACACGTTATATATCATTCTAACATGTGCTTAACACATGTTATGGGTATGTCTCTGTAAATCAAGCAACCCAACAAAAAAAAAACACTTATTGTTAAGATCAAAAGCCCCAAACAAGCAACCAAACCAACAAAAAAAAAAAAAACTCGTTCAAAATCCCATCCTAAAGTTTTGGATTTATTTAAAATACATGAACATTAACTATTACTAGAACACTTTCAGCCCACAAAAACATATTAACAACCATTTCAACAAAAAATCAATTGTGAAATGATATTTCAAGAACACTTACCAGATCTAGAACCGTCCAATGAACACGAAGAAGGTCTTCAAACCTTCTTCTCTCACACACACTTGAACATTCAACTCCCTCTCTTTAAAAAATAAAGATTATTGTTTCTCTATCTAAAACATCAACTCTCTCTCTCTAAAAACATTCATCGTGCCATCGTTCTCTCTCTAAAACAACAAATTATAGAGACATTCAGACCCTTCATTTGCTTCTAAAGGTTGAAGCTTTTTGTAGAATTAGACGGAGAGGAGAGAGATTGGCGTGGCTATGGTTGTTAGATGAGTTGAAAATTGAGGAGAGAGAGGGCCGGAGAAGAAGCCCGGTGAGTTTCGCCGGAGGAGGTGGTTGCTGGTGGTGGTTGTTTGTTTCTCTTGGAGAAGGTGGTTGTTTCTCCTGCTTGTTTGTCTTCAACATTAGGGAAGAAGAAATGGGAAAGAGAAAGAGGTAAGATAAAGAGAAGCTTTTATGGTGATTTGTTGGTACTTCCAAATTCAAAAGTCACCCTTTGTGTTTTCCAAAGTCAATAAAGTTGCTTTTTCATTACCATATTGCCTTTAACTTGTACTAGCATGGACTATTATATTGTTTTTAAAGGCAAGAATCCTCTAAACAAATGAGGGTCATTGATCTATTTAGATCTATTTAAATCAATGGATGAGGTTGGGTTTTCAAGGTTTTCTAAAAAAGATGGGGTTTTTCATATAACCCAACCATATATATATATATATATATATATATATATATATATATATATATATATATATATATATATATATATATATACTAGGTTATACCCCGTGGGTCGCTCTATTTTAAGAATATTAATATTTTATTAATTTTATTAAAAGGGTGTTTTTATAAAATTTGTGAGGATATATATATATATTCAATAATTCAATGTTAATCCTATATACTGACAACTGTATAATTAAAATAAACTTAAATAACGTGACGTATTAGATAAGTTATTGACAAAGTGCATACTTTGTTTTCAAGCATTCTATAAGCATAGAAGTGTCTCGGACTCGTGCCGTGATAATTAAAAACACATGATACTTGCCCCGAATTTACTTAAGGATGCATATTGCAAAAAAAAATATATATATATTACTGAAACAAAATCATTGAAAATAACAATTTAGCACGCAATATGTCTCATTAAAAAACAAAAATGAAACAATTTCGTGTCAGGATAGGTTTGGGTGAGTTGATAAAATGGGTTCGGGCTAGGATAAACTAAAAATAAAATAAAATTTAATTAATAATAAAAACAAAAAAATAAAATAAAATAAAAATGAAAAACAATAAAATGATACTCCCTCCGTCCCATTAAATGTGTCTTATTTTGAATTTTCAAAGTATTTATTTATAAACTTTGACTTTAATTATATATTTTTTGTGTTATATAAAACTTGATGAAAATTAACCCGATAAAAACACTTGTAAAACACACTCAAATCATATAACTTTCATCAAGTATTATCTAACACAAACAAAATTATTTAAGGTCAAAGTTTATAAATAAAGACTTGAAAATTCAAAATAGGACACTTTTAATGGGACGGAGGGAGTAGTATCTTTTAGGCAACCAAAATTTTGAAGTGTTTAACCAACGTATTCCATCAGAATTCAAAGTTTTAGTCACAACATATCTTTTTTTGGAAGGAGTGGATCAACCGGTTACCTTGGCCGCCTCTAGGCGTACCCGCTCAGGTTCGAATCCGCCAACCCGCAATGCGGTACCTTCCCGGTCGGTCTGGCCTAAGCCCTGTGCAGGAACCCCACTGGCCCGGGATCAAACCCGTGACCACACCTCTTATAGAATCAATATTTTTCTTTTTACACTACTCAAAATTCAAGGAGAAAATAACTTTGTACCCACGGCTTGTATTATTTTATTAGTTATTAATCATGTATATTTTTTTAAGTACAACAACTTATTTTTTTTAAATTTGTGAAGACATTCTCATTAAAACCTTTTGAATTGACCCACCAGTTGAGAATAATATAACCTGAATTTTAAATTTTTTAAACAAAATCCATAAAAAATGTAATCTCTATGTTGATAATAAAAAATCAAAATTTTCTGCTACAACACTTTTATTATGATGTAATAAACTTTAATAGGACATCATGCATAAATCTATTATATATATGTATGAATAAAACAAATAATAAGTTCAGACACCATGCATAAATCTTTAGTCTTTCAAACCCTATCAGCCATCTTCCATGCAGCAACAACATCATCCATCTTCAAACTCCCAGACATGATCCAACTGGAACCCTTATAAGACGTCTTCAAACGCCCACACAAAAGGAAGTTGCTTGGACTTCAACGAATATGCTTTCAGCCGCTACTCTTTTACCAAGAAAAGATTAAGTCGTTTCGACTTTTACAAATCATCCAACACGTCACCAAAAAAATAAAAAAATTAAGTCGTTTGGACTTGCACTTCACCAATAAAATATAGTTGTATCTTCTAATCATAAGTGATATGAGTAAATACAAATTGAAGCAACACTCGTTTACCTTCTCGTATGTATTTATGCTGGGGTATTTATAAAGACACTAACTTCGCCCGTTAGAATCTCCCTTAGCACTATCACGAAACTGAGTACCACAGTCTGCACCATCGCCACTCCAAAATCAGCAACTTTCACAGCCCATCCGATAAGATTAAAGTAAAAAAAAAGACAACAATATAAAAATATGAGACCTATATCATGCTTAACCAATGGATAAAAACATTCTAATTCAGATTTTAAATAATCATTTCCATGTCAGCCGCAACGCAACTATAATCCCATTTTTACAACAAACAAAGGCTTGTTTGTATCAAGAGAGATAGGTGATTTTGTTTAGAGTTTTTTCTACTCAATGAAGTACGGAAACATACCCAAAACTAACTTTGCATTTGTCTGATTGATAGTACTGACAGGCATTTGGTAGCTGATTCAATCTAAGCCAATGAAAGACCACTGAATTTGGCAATCTCACAGTCATCAGGGCATCTTCCATCACCTTTACCTAGTGCTTTTCGGGGGTTTCCTTATCTTAAATTCATAACCGAAACAAAAAAATCATAATGTCATAAAAAAGGAATATAAAATTATGAACATAAGTCACTCGGTCGGAAAGCAAGTGCATATAGGGATACGTATCTCTCTAGAATGCCGAGAAGAACACCAACATTTCCTGCCTGCAAATTTTAGGAATTTTTAGCCTTAATTTTGTGAATTTTCATTTTTTAGTTGCCCAAGAAAGATACCAGATATAGCCCGCCCATATCTTTGGTCAATAATCTTGTTCATATGGTCAAAATCGCACCCTTGTTACTTTATCATAATCTAAGTGTCGTGGATTTGAGGCACATTAATAATAGAACAGAAAGATTGCGTATGGTGCCTTGGTGCTCCAAGGTCAATCTTTATTGATCCAGTAGTTCAAATTATGTTTTATCTGTAACATGTAAAATAAAAAGATAGGTTACATAGGTTAAACGGAAATGGGTCCCATAAATGTATTTTTAATGCATAAAACCTCCTTAATCATTTTATTCCATATATTATATTATTATTCAACATGGTAATTACACAAAAAAATTTAGGTCACCCCATCCCCAATCAGACTTAAAAAAGTATATTTTTTTTGACATGCTACCCTACCCGCTCGACAGGCACGCTTCGCAACCAATTTTTTTGTGTACAATAAATTTGGTTTCTTTATAAGAAAAAACATATGCAAATGTTGAAGTTTATAAGTTTAATATAAAGCAAACCTGAATTAAGTCTTTGAAGGTTATTCCTTGACCATCGTAGTTCTTTGCAAGGCATATAACCAATGATCGTGTGCTTCTCGAAAGCTCATCCCTGCTATGACACCCAAATTGTAAGTTTTCAAGCAACTCTTCAGCAGTTGCAACCAAACTACTAAAACTAAGCATGGGACCTGTTTTTTCTAACATCATCTTAATCCTCTCCAAATTAGCAATCATCTACATAACCAGTGAGCTACATGAGGAATGATACAAATCAACGATTTCAGAACTTGACATGTGTATGCTCACAATAGCACACAAATCTTAGCCTTTCGGTTTCAGCAAATTGGACAAAGTTACCCATGTTATCAAGCGTAACATGAACCAAATGCCACTGGTTTCTCCTGGCTTTGTTATTCAGGAAACACAAGATGATCCGTTTCAAGTTCAAAAAAATAAAAGTACTAAAAAAAATTCCAAGAGAAACCGGAAGAGGTGGAACTTCGAGAAAGCCGGGAGAAACGTCCAGATCTTAGTTCAATTACTCGTAGGTTAATGTGAGCTGCAAGACCGAATTGAAGCCCAAGAAAGCTTTAAAGTTTTTCATGAAAAATAAATGTTTACAATATATCAGGGGACTCACAATAATCTCATCATATTCCGAACCACGACCGCACTAAACAGGCAACCGTCTCCATTTTCCATGGCTCCATGTTAAAAATTTATGGTCTATATCTTGGACACCTACATTTTAAACACACATCAAGCGTACCAGACAAACAAACCACTGTTCAAGGAGAACGAAATCACATTCATTGCGGAATGGCCCATTCTTGCATACCACACTTTACTTAAACGGTTAGTTTAATTATATTTAAGAAAAATGAAAGGAAATTACCTAAGCTCAATGCCTAGGTGAAAATGGTTTGAAGATATATTCTGACAAAAGAACGAATTTTTAAAAATGAGAAGGATCCGCGACTCAACCAATCACCTACACCAAGTCATACTTTACGGTTAACAATGTGAAGTGTTCAGTTATTTTAAGAAATGAATCTGGATTTTTTCTTTATGCTTGCTTTCATACAACACCTTCTTTATAAATCCATGGATGACCAGCCTTGCTTTGTTGTCTTTTGGAGTTTTTTTGTAGAAAATGTGAAAATGAAACCAAACGAAAATGAGAAAAAAAGTTAGATTAAATTCTGAAACTACATACTAAAAAGGTGAAACCATAAAATACCTGAAGATTCACAATGATCAATAGATCAAGTATCATACCGGTTGCAATCAATTCAACATAGGAATCACCGATATCAGCAAATAATCGAGCAATCGCCTTTACATCTTCCTCATCCTAAACCAAAATTTAACAAAATAAAACAAAGAATAAAATCAATCAGATGTCGTCAGTGATAAAAAAATACCTTTGAGGAATCTATAAGTTGCGGCTTTAGATTCATAACTTGAGACACAATTACTTGAATTAATGGCATCTGAACGGTAAATCAATCCACGTTTCTTGCAGATGTGTAATGTATCAATTCCGAAATGACTGCAAATAAGTAACATCGAATAATATAACTTTTCATTAGGGTATTTTAGAACAGATCCAAATAACGTATAATAACATATCCAAAATCATCGCCGTCGGCACAATCTCCGGGTCAATTTCTTTGCCATCTACAACTTCAATCTCATCTACCAAAACAAAATAAGGAAAAAAAAGAACATTGGTGGAAATAGACGAACAATAGTGACAGACAAGGATTAATTAGCACTCACAAATAGAACGTGAATGAGTAGAATATTTAAAACGTACCTTTTTACAAGTCGAGAGGTGCAAGATTGTGGAGGTGGAATCGACGATTATGAGGAAGTGGAACACATTAGGGTTTTATTGTGTTTGGAACAGGAAAATACCGAAGAACGATTATGCTAGGGTTTTGAGCGCATAAAGATTGAAGAACTGGTGTCACGCCGGTACATGAGGAGTGTGTTTCTGGCCGCCATTGAGTGTGAGTTCAACACAGAAGTCATAAATTGAAGATGATGAAGGGATGACGAAGTGAAGATGGAGAATCGCTTAGATTAGGAGAGGAACAACTTGTGCGGCCGATCTAGGGTTTCTTCAACTATGTTTCTTTAGGGTTGTGAAAGAAGAATGAGGAAAAAGAAAATATAAAGGATCCATTATCCATCATGGTTGACCCATATTCCGACCCGAATTAATCCGGATCCCGAGTCCAAAGAAAAGTGGACGGGATTTTCCCGCCAAAAAACAAAATTTAGAGGCCTCCTAGCTTGACACATCAGCAAAAATTAACACATTTATTATATATAATAGATAAGATTAGGTTCAAGAGTGAACACTAGTGTAGCTTGCGAACTGAGTGAACTAATTATGGCCATACACGTGTGTAGATCAATGGCAAGGATTTGATGTTGAAATACACTAGTGTATTTTACGATTTGATGATGAGATCCTGGCCATACACGTGTGTAGATTAATGGCCAGGATTTGTTCACTCAGTTCGCAAATACATTAGTGTTCACTCTAGAACATATATAGGAGAAGGATCCATTAGGAACCACCCTTTATTGCAAGAACCGTGATAACCAATGTGAACACAACCAAAAATACCTAAAAATAGCTAAAAAACACACACAATTTTTTTTAATATTTTTTACCGAAAAATCGCTAATTTTCGTTAACAAAAAAAAGTTTTTTTTTTAATTTAAAAAAAAATTGCTACTAAAAGTAGCGATTTTTAGCTAAAATATATATATATATATTTATATATTTTTTGTGTTTTTTAGATTTTTTTAGGTTTTTTGAGGGGTTTAGTTTTTACCATTTTAGCTTGGGTGGGGGGTTAGGTTTTTTTTTTTTTTTTGGGGGGGGGGGGGGTTTAGGTTTTTTAAGGTTTTTTTGTTGTGTTCACATTGGTTTTCACAATAAATGTGGTTCTCAAATGAACCTTACCCTATATATAGGTTGTTTCCCTGCACGTTTTAGCGGTACGTCATCGCGGGCATTCGATCGATATCAGATAGGTTCGTTATAGTGCTGGTATGATACATGCACTCGGTATAGAAATCAACACATGTTTTACATCAATTGAAAAAAAACAAACAATGGTACCGACAACGATGCTGTCCAAATGGTATCCATCAGTTCCATCGTCACGGTACTAGGGATGAGATTATTTACGGAAATTCCGGTACCGTGCCGGTATCGTACCGTACCGATCATAAACGGTACTGGCATTGGTAATAGATTTTTTGAGAATCGGTATCGGTAAAGGTATTTTTCGGTAAATACCGGTATTAATAGCGAATTTAATAATGAATTCCAATGGGTTTTTAGGTTGAAAATTTTCCGATATATTAAGGCATCAGTATCAATAGAATTCTGTTTTAGATTTTGTACATAACTTAGTCAGAATAGTTTGATTTAAGTGATATAGGAGTTACTACTTTGCCACATAATTTTGTAAACAATTCAGTTATTATTTGTTGAATTGTCAATAGGCTATTTGAATTGAGTTCCAACTATGGGGATATTGAAGAATTTGTGTATATATTTATTTTTATTCGAGATCACTACCCGTAGTGACTATAAAAGTATTGGTTACAGATATGTTCATCCCCATAGCCATTTGATCATTTTTTAATCAATTATGATGCTTTTTCATACATATTGGAATTTGGATGTTAAAAGTCGAATCAATGGATATTTAACTTTTGATTTTTTTGACTACTTAATATATTTACCTTTTGTTTACATTCCTTTATATATTACTCTAGTTCAGTTAATAATGGATGGATGAGCTGCACATGATATTTTTTTTAGGTAAAACAATGGATGACACCAAAGCGGTACCAATGTGGTAAAGTACCGAAATACCAGAACCGTACCGGTTCCGAATCTATAAATACGGTACGGTAATCGGTATTCACATTTCCTCAATTTTAGTAACGGTATTTACGGTATCGATATCGTACCGATCTCATCCCTACACGGTACTGGTAATATATTCGTCTTATCGTAGACAGAGTTGTATAAGTGAAAATTGTCGAAATTGAAAATCAATACAGGTTCATGTAACAATGTTGTTCGGTAGGTTAGGTCAGTTTATCAAAAGTAAAAACATTAAAAATAAGTACCGGTACCAATGTTGTTCGTTCGGTTGACTACGGTAGTGGCACAAAATTCATTACCAAACATAAACCATACAAATGAGTACAAGTACCGATGTTGTTTGGTACGTTATAGTAGCGATACGATGTCAATTATTGAAAACAAAAATAATATAAATAAATATTGGTTTGTAGAAAGCAAAAGTAGTATAAATAAATACTGGTACCGATACATATATTATTCGGTTCTTTTTGGTCCGATAACGGTACAATTAAATGTAAATTATAATATGTATAATAGAATCTATTGTAGTATTAAAAATGTGAAACAAAACTATATTTTATTATAATAATAAAATTACTATTCATACTAACTTTCTTAGTTTCAATTTTATATATATATATATATATATATATTAAATAATTAAATAAATGGTTAGTATTATATTTATATATTGTATTTACAAAATAAATTATTAAACATTATTTATGTATAATTCAGGATATATAACAGTTAAATCATACATTTACATAACCAAGAATATAGCTCACATGGTTCAAGTATTGGCTACTTACCCAGCAAGCGTCAGTTCGAATCCCGTCTCACCCCTGATTGGTTCTTATACGCTTAAGTCAGCTCCCACCCTGCTATCGATAGCATTATTGTTTAAAAACTTTAAGAACTCTTTTTTTTTAATATTTAAAATGTTAATTCTTTCCTCGATTTAGCATCCCACAACGATACCGTCCAATGTATTGTTTTTTTTTTTCGATCAATGTAAAAGTTTGTCATAGTTCTTTCGGTTACTCACATTCAATATGCTTCAACACCACCTCCACATACTCACATTCAATATGCTTATGCGGTGCAAATCATCTACGCAACGCGTTCTTAGCAATACATGATTTCATTTTTATGTGAATCTTGTCATTTGGGTTAGTGGACGTGGATTTTCTTGGAAATCAAATCAAAGAAGAAAGACTACTAACGCTATCCATAATGATATACTGAATGTGATAAAAAAAAGTGAAGTTACTTAGACGTCACGTAGTAATGGTTCTTACCTTACTAAAGTGTGTAATGGTTTAGTGAGTGATGAAATGTGTGTAAGGGACAATTGTCATTTTCTTATTGGACAAAACCAGTGTTGCAAAAATCGCGACTAGTCGGCGATTAATCGGCGACTAGTCGCTAGTCGGCCACCTACTGAGTAATTTTTCACTAATCAGTAAAAAAATCGCTAGTCGGTCAAAGCCGGTCAAAGCCGGTGCTAGTCGGTGCTAGTCGGCCCAAGTCGGCCTAGTCGGCCCAATTTAAATGTGTATAAAACTGGCCCATAATGAAAAAATAAGCCCATCTTTGTTTGCCTTATACGGTTATACCCTAAAATCATCGACACTGAGAGCACTCACATTCAATCCATCAAATAATGAGAGGAGAGGTTTTTATATTATAAAGGGTATAAAAAGTGGTTGTGAGTGGAGGAGAGAGAAAATGTTACTGTTCATCTGTATATTTGGGGGGACACTGTTCATCCAGTATAATTTTTTTAATATATATTGAAAGTGGTTGTGAGTGAAGGAGAGAGAAAAATGTAATGATAATATTATTTAATTGAAAGGAGAGAGAAAAAGTATTTGTTTTTAGTGGAAATATATTGATATGGGAGTTGTTTTTTAGTGGAATGTATGTATAATTTGATGGATTGAATGTGAATGCTCTGAGATGTGGATTTGATGCCCTTTACAACAGAACACTGAGCAACTTCATCGAGCAGAGACAGCGGCGACAGCGACGGCCCTTCAACCTTCTCCGGCCGGCGACATCTACCTTCTCCGGCGGCCCTGCTACATTCTCCGGCTACAGGTAATTAACTAATTATTCGACTGATTATGCTGTAATATGCTGTAATTGTTATTTGTTAGACAATAGTGAATAATTAGTGTTCGATTGAACTGATTATAGGAAAAGGAAGTAGCATTTGACATTTGTTTGTTGTTTGTGCTGCTGCTTCTATAATACGATTTGTTGAACTGATTTAGTGAATGCTGTAACTAATTGTTGTTTAATAACTTTCAG
>JARYGA010046367.1:0-40627 GCA_030545235.1 Helianthus tuberosus | reverse complement strand
GAGGGTTCGGGCATGCCACATTTATTCCTTTTCTTGTAATTATGTTAGATTTTGCTACATATTTGCTCCTTTTGTTAATTTACGCTCATTTAATCCTTAAAATACAAAAGGAAGACAAAAGCACACTTTTTCCAACATTAGTACTAAAAAGGGTTAGTTTTATGCCTCATTTGATGTAATTTATATGTTGCATTTTACACACATCAAATACCGCCACACTTGAATCTTTGCTTGTCCTCAAGCAAAACTCTTTGTAATGTGGTTTAGACTCCCAAATGGAATGGGTAGAAGAGAAGTTTTGGGCTTGTCTTAAGTGTCGGGAATCCAAAATCTTTATTAGGCTTTATTTTTATGTTATTTTCAATCCTGTTCGTTATGATTTATTTTGAACGTTTCATAAGAGAAATTACTTATTTGGGCATAACACGCCTTTTTAAAATTCCATTTATATACAAGTTCACATACCTCACGGGAGATCACTCAACACTCGGCCGAAGATGTATTTTTGTAAAACACTCGAGACCGACATGGAACGTACTTCTACCATATGCTTGCCAAGCAATCAATCCTCATCCTTTTTAACTATACACCTTTTTTTAAATATCAAGACGACTTGGGGAAGGGTTAGGCTTGGGTTAGTGGTAGGTGGTTTTGGGTTAGTGGTTAGTAAAAAGGGCGAAAGGCGTAAAAAGCGTCGGTCGTCGTAAAACTTTTTGTTTTTATGACTTTTATTCAAACAAAGTTTCTTTGAGGAACTTGTTTGCTTATTGCTATACTTCATTTTTTATAAGGAACGTCACATGAAAACCGAGCTTTTTACTAAAATAAAGGGTTTAAAAATAATAAGGTTTTGGTGGGTAAAGGGTGTTTGTTTTGTGGGTTTAGAAACGAAAATGTTTAGGCTCAAAGGGGTTAACTAGGGGGGACTTTGGGTAGGAGGTAAAAAAATTGAAAAATAATGGTGTTGAAAGGAAAAAGGGTTAGTCCTAATGCCTCCATCATTTACTTAGTTGAGTTTAAGTTGGTAAGGACCGGGAATGTATCGTCATGGCATGTTCTAGAGTCGTAAGAAACCAAGCGGCTATTCACACAAGAAATGAAAAATGAGCATTTAATCTAAAGATGTGTATTTGTATGCTCAATAAAAGCTCAAAAACTCACTTTTTGTGGGAATGGGTTTATAATGTGATCAAGTATATATAATCAAATTTTAACTAGATTTGTCATGCCGTTTCATAATTTTCTTATGTTGGTTCTTTTTATCACGACGCTATCGGTTGTAAATTTATAAAAATATAAGATTTTTAGAACTTGTTATTCCCAAATTAAACCAAGACAAGAAAAAAATGAAAAGTTTTTGTAAAAAAATTGGGGTGATTAGCGGTTCCAATAGAGTTTTGTGTAAGGCTTGTTACTAGGACTTGCAAAATTCAAGGTTTTACATCCACCCACACTTAAATAACACATTGTCCTCAATGTGTCCCAAAAATAAGTTTTTAGGTTGATTGAATGTGTAAAAAGATGTTTAAAAACAAAAATTTATGTTAATGGGCGTCTGGACACGGGCCCGTGTTGATCCGGGCATGGCCCTGTGTTGAGATTACCAGTATCATAGTTTACAGAAGGCTGGGCACATGGAAGTGTTCGGTGAGCACGGCCCCGTGTCCAATTACCTTAACTGGGCATTTTCTGCAGATCATCGGGCACGGGGCAAGTTGGCTGAGCACGGCCCCGTGCTGAACCTGCTGTAATGAAGAAAAATTGTCGGGAGGCTCTGTTTTTTGTGCATGGGGTGTGGGTTCAAGTTTCCCTTAGTATCTTCCATCATCCGAAGTGCGTTTTATTCATTACAACATCATCCAAGCACCATTTACAAATTAAAACCCATCATTCATTGAAAATAACAAATTACACAAGGTCCTAGAAAATTAAAAATAAAGAAGAAAAATAGAAATAGTTCCTAAGATAGATAGGTCAAGTGACACATGAAATCATCCTAAGGAGTTCTACCCTTATTGTAGGAATATATCAAAAGCCCGGAAATAGCTTTCCGGTATTTAAAGGCGTCGTAGAACTCGGAACCAAGGGGTGTACCTTAGATGTCGTTGAGCCATTCTTCTATCTCTCTCGTGAAGAAGAAGGCGGACTCATTTTCCACAACATCTTGTGGGGGAGAAGCGACGGCAACTGGGACCTCATGTAATATGTCTCGAGGGGGTTCCGTGTGCATGGCATACCACTCGGCCAGTATGATGACTTCCGGTACCAGATTCCATGCCCTTTGTGTAATGATTGGTACCAAAGGAGGAGAAGCGAGAATATTCAACCTTTAGTGCAAAAGGTTGACTTCTCAGAGACATCCTTCTAGCAGCACCGTCAAATGATTGATACGGTCAACCAAAGCTTCCTCTACTCCCATCATTTCATCGATGGCCTCCGTAGTTTACAAGAGAGTCTTCTACCGATGACCTTTTCCCTTGTCAGTTGTTCCTAGAGTGTGATGAAGATGTTCCACTATTTCTGCTCGACATTCTAAGAAAACAAACCGAAAAGAGTTCATTTTAATGTAACAGTACCTCGGACACGGCCCTGTTCTCACTAAGCACGGCCCCGTGTTCACCTCTCTGCAGATTTTTGAAACAAAGAATCTTGGTGCTTAAAATTACTTTTCTGACTTTTGAAGCATTTTTAAGCAGAAATAACTTAAAACAGTGTTGTAAAACTTATTTTTGACAAGATTCCTTGATTAAAAACCTAACAAATATCACAATAAAGCTTGAAACTATGGGGATTTCAAGCTCTAATGGAG
Organism: Helianthus tuberosus; assembly: GCA_030545235.1. Lineage (NCBI taxonomy): Eukaryota > Viridiplantae > Streptophyta > Magnoliopsida > Asterales > Asteraceae > Helianthus > Helianthus tuberosus. The sequence goes on along the minus strand of JARYGA010046367.1, from coordinate 37,818 downwards.
GTTTTGAGGAGAAAATGAAGAAGAAGGCAAGTGACAAAAGTAGAAAAGCCAATATGGCTGTTGAGAACCTTCTTTAGAATATACCTAGTATGGTATATGTCGCAACCCCCGTCCCCTAATAACCCAGGAATGGGCGGCCGCGACTAGTTTTTGTGGTATCGGTGTTTATCATTTTGGCAGCGGAAATTACATCAGGACCGTAGTTAGAAAATATTTTATCAGAGTAAAATACCATACTTTTATAATATTAAACAAGTGGGAAATTCCCAAGTTTTCAGTACACACATTTTGATAGCGATAAACCCTATTTTATTTAATAAAAACATCTCTTTATTTAGGTAACTTTTGTAGCCACTTTTCCAAACCTTCAGTGCTGTCCAACTGGCTTCTATTTGACTTTCACATTTTGTTACTTGAAACGCATTTAAAAACATTTTGTTAGTGGGAAATACTGTAGAGTGAATCCCAGTTTAATCAAGAAGAGTTTTATCCTTTAACAGTATTGAGGGCGATTACAATGTTTATTTCTACACAACTACTCATTCAGTACTGTCAATCCTGACTGGTGGGTCATATTACACATTGGCTATCTCGTTGTCCAATGGTAACGTGTTCCACATTTTGTATACAAAACCCCAACATACCGGCAAGAATTGAAGAATTACAAAGACTCAATCACTGCTAATCACATTGTAAAATATTTAAGGTTACGTCTACAAAAAAGGAGATTACTCACATTGCTGTCTTAGGGTTTTCCTTAAGGATTTCCTGGTGATTATATATTAATTACACAAATGCACACGCGTTAGTATAATAACCCAATATTTACATTAGTAATACCCTCCCCGAGACGACATTCCAACGACTACGTCGGGCAGAACCACGACAGTCGTTACGGAACCCTCGATCAATCGGGCAGCGTATCTAATACGTAACCGAGGGTTATGATACTTACAACGAGGCAAGACTTCGCTAATAAGGGGGTATTATGCCCCAAAATTATAATTGTTATTGAGAATTTTGAGAGAGAGAAAGAAAGATTGAACGGTTTGAGACTGAGGCTGAAGGCCTCAATTTATAGTGTCCATTCGACTTTCGTCGCGCCCCGCGAAAGAAACCAAGCAGGGCTTGACGGCCCACGAGGCTAGCTAGGGTAGGCCCTAGCTTTTCCGATTCACCCCTAGCCCCAACACGTGGGTGCCACGTGGCAGCTCAAGGTGTCGCCCTGATGACTGGCTGTCGCGGCCTGCGTAGCCCGGCCAACACGTTCGCGGCCTGCGAGCGACCCCAAATCTTTGTTTTTATTTTATATCTAAATATATATGGCATTTTGGACTCGGTTTTCGCATACGATGTATGTTTTAAGACATATAGAGATAATTTAAATATTTTAAGGGTTGTTATATCCTCCCCACCTTGTTGTAGAGCTCGTCCTCGAGGTCTACTGAAATAAGTGTGGATATTTCCTTTGCATCTCTGATTCGAGTTCCCAGGTGTACTCTGGTCCTCTCTTGTAATCCCATATTACTTTGACCAGAACTACTCTCTTGTGCTTGAGGTTCTTGACCTTCCTGTCTTCAATTTGTAGAGGTCTTTCCACAAATTTTAACTGCTCATTTACCTCTATATCCTTAAGAGGTACTACCAGTGATTCATCAGCTAAGCATTTTTTAGATTAGATACATGAAATGCATCATGTATTCCTGCCATTTCCTCTGGCAGTTGCAGCTGATAGGCTACAGGTCCTATTCTTTTGATAATTTAAAAAGTCCAACATACCTAGGGCTTAGCTTTCCTCTTTTGATGAATCTTACCACTCTTTTCCAAGGAGAAACTTTCAATAACACTTTGTCTCCTACCTGAAATTCCAATGGCTTTCGTCTATTATCTGCATAACTCTTCTGTCGATCTCGTGCTGCTTTCAATCGTTCCATAACTTGAAAATTTTGTCGATTGTTTCTTGCACTATCTCAGGTCCGGATAGTTGCTTTTCTCCAATTTCTGCCCAACAGACTGGTGTTCGGCACTTTCGTCTGTAAAGTGCTTCGAATGGTGCAGCATTAATACTTGTGTGATAACTGTTGTTATAAGGAAATTCTATTAATGGTAAGTGATCATCCCAATTACCTCCGAAGTCAATTACACAAGCTCTAAGCATATCTTCCATTGCCTGAATTGTCCTTTCGCTTTGTCTGTCCGTTTGAGGATGGTAAGCTGTGCTTAGATTTAATTTGGTTCCCATTGCTTTTTGGAAACTTGTCCAGAAATAAGAGGTAAAACGGCTATCCCTATCAGAAACAGTTGATAAAGGAATTCCATGTAATGAAACTATTTCATTTACATACAATTTAGCTAATTGTTCCATACTGAAAGTTTACTTCATGGGTAGGAAATGAGCTGACTTAGTTAGCCTGTCTACAATCACCCAAATTGTATCATTACCTTTTCTTGTTTTGGGTAATTTAGTAACAAAATCCATTGTTATCAATTCCCATTTCCATACGGGCATCTCTAACTGTTGCAACAAACCTGAGGGTTTCTGATGTTCAGCTTTAACTTGTGAACAGGTTAGACACTTTGCAACATATGCTGCTATATCCTTTTTCATTCCTATCCACCAGAAATTCTTTCTTAAGTCTTGATACATTTTATCATTTCCAGGATGCATCGTATACTTAGATTTATGGGCTTCTTCTAATATACGGTGACGTAGGTTTCCTAATTTAGGTATCCACATTCTTTTCTTATGGAATCTCCAAATTCCACCTGTTCCTTGTTCTAGTTCCTTAATCATTCCTTTCAATTTTTCAGTATCATCCTTGATTACTGATTCTTGTGCTTTTCTAATCTGTTCATTTAAATCTACCTTCAGGTTTAACTTAAGTGAACGCACTCTTTGTGGTTATTCGTGACACTTTCGACTTAAAGCATCAGCCACTACGTTTGCCTTTCCTGCATGATACTGGATATTGCAATCATAATCACTAAGTATCTCCATCCAACGTCTTTGTCTCATATTCAATTCCTTTTGCCCAAAGACATACCTTAAACTCTTATGATCAGTGAAAATGGTAAACTTACTACCGTAAACGTAATGTCTCCAAATTAAGGGCAAAAATTATAGCTTCTAATTCTAAATCATGGGTTGAATAATTTCTTCATGATTCTTAAGTTGTCTAGAGGCATATGCTATAACCTTTTGATGTTGCATCAATATACATCCATAACCTAGTTTAGAAGCATCACAATAGACTACAAAGTCTTCCGTTCCTTCAGGTAATACTAGTATGGGTGCATTGGTCAATCTTTGGTTAAGGATTCTAAAGGCTTTTTCTTGTTTTGGTCCCCATTCAAACTTAACAGATTTACAGGTTAGCTTAGTTAAGGGAATGGCTATTCTAGAAAAATCTCGAATAAACCTTCTATAATAACTGGCCAATCCTAAGAAACTTCTAACCTCGGTTGGTGACTCAGGGGTTTTCCATTTAGTAATTGCCTCAATCTTTGTGGGATCCACATGAATTCCTTCATGATTGACTAAATGTCCAAGAAACTGTACCTGTTCTAACCAAAATTCACATTTTGAAAACTTTGCATAAAGCTTTTCCTTTCTCAATAAACTTAGAAGTGCATGCAGATGCGCTGCATGTTCCTCTTTGCTCTTAGAATAAATAAGAATATCATCTATAAATACAATTATTAATTTATCCAAATATGGCTTACATATTCGGTTCATCATGTCCATAAATGCAGCTGGGGCATTGGTTAGACCAAATGGCATGACAGTAAATTCATAATGGCCATACCTTGTTCTAAATGCGGTTTTAGGAATGTCCTTTTCCTGTACCATTAATTGATGATATCGTGAACGTAAGTCGATTTTAGAAAAGAATCGAGCTCCTTGCAATTGATCAAACAAATCATCGATTCTCGGTAATGGATACCGATTTTTAATCGTGACTTTGTTCAATTCACGATAATCAATGCACATTCGCATTGACCCGTCTTTCTTCTTGACAAATAAGATCGGTGCTCCCCATGGCGATGAGCTTGGTTGTATGAATCCTTTCTCCAACAATTCATCTAATTGTTTCTTCAGTTCCTGCATTTCTGCGGGTGCCAAACGGTAAGGTGCTTTGGCAATTGGTGTTGTTCCTAGTAGCAGGTGGATTCTGAATTCAACTTCTCTGTCTGGCGGTTGCCCTGGTAATTCTTCTGGAAATATATCTGAAATTGAGATACTACAGGGATATCTTTTAATTCCTTTCCTTTAGTGTTAATGATTATAGGAATCATATACACTAATGATCCTTTCCTAACATAACTTGTCGTTATCATTACAGAGATGAATTTTGTGGATCTAGAGGGCTTATCTCCTTTAATTGTGATCTTTTTACCCTTTGGTGAATTTACTTTGATTGACTTTTGATCACATAAAATACTGGCTTTATTGGCTATTAACCAATCCATTCCTAACACAACATCAAATCCAGCCAGATTCATTGGGTAAAGGTTTGTAATAAATTTTTGATTTAAAAATTCTATTCTTGCTCCCTGCAAGATTTCAAAAATCTTAATAGTTTCTCCATTTGCTGTCTCTACTAGACATTCTTGTGGGAGTTTAGTTAATGGTCGATTGAGAAGTTTGCAAAATGAAGTATTAATAAAACTTTTGTTTGCACCAGAGTCAAATAATACCTTAGCAAAAACATCATTAACTAAAAACGTACCAGCGATTACGTCCAGAATCATCTTGGCTTCTTCTGCAGTCAGAACAAATGCTCTAGCATTTTTAATAGTCTTGTTGTTCATGGCTAGAGCTAGTTTCGGACAGTTTGGCTTGATATGACCTTGTTCTCCACAGTTGTAGCATATCCTATTGTTAGGTTTCTTCCTGCAGTCTTCTTCCTTGTGTCCAGATATTTTGTAGAAGTTATAGTATATGGAGCATCTTCCAGAATGCTTCCTTTTGCAATACTTGCCATAGGGTGTAGAAGTAGAACCTATATTTTTCCCACGGTTGGAATTTCCAGAACGGAATTCTTGGGTAAGCTTTTGAGCTAGGTTTCTCCTCTGGTCCTCTTCTCGTGTACGCACTAATTCATCAGTCAAGGTGTTTGCTAGTTCCACGGCTTCTTCTATAGTTTGAGGTCTAGCTGCCTTGACTACATGCCTAATTTCACTGATTAATCCCCAGATGTATCAGAAGATTAATACTGGTTCGGGTGATGCAAGGGTTGGCACTATTCTATCATATTCAAAGAATAAAGTAGTGTATCCCTTACAATCCACTCCAGTCATTCTAAGGTTTAGGAACTTATTTGCTAACTGTTCTTTTTCATTGGGAGGGAAGAATGTCCTTTCTACCATATTTTTAAATTACTCCCATTCCATATTGTAAATCCTGTCACTTCCCCTAGACTGGAGGCAAACATTATCTTATCTTCTTCTACGCACTTGCTTATTTTTAAGACTGCCTCAGTCTTTTCTATTCAGCGTAGAGCTGCAATGGCCCCTTCATTGCCCGAGAATTCTATTGGTTTACAAGACCAGAATTCTTTGTAAGAACAACCATAAGACATGGTTCTTCTTCTTTTGGGAATGGGCACTTGAAGTATAGGTCCATTGTGCACGATGTGACTAGGTTCTATATGGGTTCGTTTACTACCATTACCACTTTTGGATAATAGCTGGCATGGCATCTCTAATTCCTTGGGTTACAAGGTGTCGAATTTCACTATTATTTATTTGATTCTCATTATTCTGGTTTTCTGGATTTGCTGCGTCGGCCATCTGAATTTTAAACAATTACCAAGTATTAATATTGCATAAAATATTCAATGTAACAATCACATAACAAGCATGTTGGTTCAAAATCGTCGAGCATTGCGACTTACTCTATTTTATAATATGCATCTATAATTATTACAATACAACTGGAATAAAAATACAATACTAATATGCATTACTAACCACGATGTGGTCTATACTACAACATATATATTATCATATATATATATATATTCTTCAAACATACACACTTATTATATATATATATATATATATATATATATTTATTATATTACTATTATTATTACTAATGATAGGGGTTCATCTAAAAGTCCATATTACGCTCGTCATATTTCCAGACGAGGCGTTCCCCTATTTGTCTCATTCTTTCGCTCTCTTCTAAAATCTCCTCACCAAAGGTTCGGAGTTCTTGCACATTTTCTGTGCTCATTGGGGGTGCAGGTGCTGGTATGGGATCTGGGTATTGTGGCATTGGTTCTTCCTGAGGATATGGATTCTCTAGGATTTCCCTAATGTATTCATCATTATCATAATAGGGATCTAGAGGGTCCAGACCTGGGTAAGCTGCTAGGTTTGGCATGGGTTCTTCTGATATTGGGTAGCGTTGCTGATAATCCCTATGGTCGTCAAACCAGGGATCGTAGTCTGGGTCTAAGGGATTGGGTGCTAGTACTCTAGGTATCTCAGTTGGGTCAAAGGCTGGTGCTGGGATTTGGATTTCTAAGTTGAATTCAATCTCCATTGGTTGTGTGGGAAACAAGGGTAATGGTTGGGGTGCTATGAGTCACTCTACATTAGGGTCTGCAGCTGTAGTTTCTAGAATATGAAAGTTTGCTAGATTCTTATTGAGCATATCTCGGGTGTGAGCATCTGTTTCTCTCTTAGCTGGGCTGCTAGAACTCGCTGTTCTTGTAACTTTTTCATTCTCTTCCTACGTTCATGTGCACCTCTGCTGAACCATCCTCTCTTTTTAGGAGGGAATGGCTCTTCAGATTGAGCCTTGAACATGAATATCCCGTCTTCAATGTCAGCTGAATAACCTGAGAGGGTAGGCTGTGAAGAGGTACCTTCGTTTTTAGGTGTGCCGGACAACTGACGGTAGGCGTCGGAAGGTCCTTGGTTGCTCATACTATAAACTAACAAATAGTCAAATAACACATAACAATAAAATACAGATATGCATGTATTTTCGTAATTAATTTCCTAACATTTTAAATAATATCTTGGTGTCAGCAGAACACTTCTGTGGCTGAATTAGTGGCTTAGATCTGATACCACCTTCTGTCGTAACCCAATCCCCTAATAACCCGGGAACGGGCGGCCGCGGTCAGTTTTAGTGGTATCAGTGTTTATCATTTTGGCAGCGGAAATTACATCAGGACCGTAGTTAGGAAATATTTTATCAGAGTAAAATACCATACTTTTATAATATTAAACACGTGGGAAATTCCCAAGTTTTCAGTACACACATTTTTATAGGGATAAACCCTATTTTATTTAATAAAAATATCTCTTTATTTAGGTAACTTTATAGCCACTTTTCCAAGCCTTCAGTGTTGTCCAGCTGGCTTCTATTTGGCTTTCACATTTTGTTACCTAAAACGTGTTTAAAACATTTTGTCAGTGGAAAATACTGGTGAGTGAATCCCAGTTTAATCAAGAAGAGTTTTATCCTTTAACAGTATTGAGGGCGATTACAATGTTTATTTCTACACAATTACTCATTCAGTACTGTTAATCCTGACTGGTGGGTCATATTACACATTGGCTATCTCGTTGTCCAATGGAAACGTGTTTCACATTTTGTATAAAAAACCCCAACATACCGGCAGTAATTGAAGAATTACAAAGACTCAATCACTTCTAATCACATTGTAAAATATTTAAGGTTTTCTAAAAACAATTTGCAAAAAGGTTTACAAAAAAGGAGATTACTCACAATGCTGTCTTAGGGTTTTCCTTAAGGATTTCCTGTTGATTATCTATTAATTACACAAATGCACACGCGTTAGTATAATAACCCAATATTTACATTAGTAATACCCTCCCCGAGACGACATTCCAACGACTATGTCGAGCAGAACCACGACAGCCGTTACGAAACCCTGGATCAATCTGGCAGCGTATATAATACGTAACCGAGGGTTATGATACTTACAACGAGGCAGGGCTTTGCTAATAAGGGGGTATTATGCCCGAAAATTATAATTTCTATGTAGAATTTCGAGAGAGAGAAAGAAAGATTGAACAGTTTGAGACTGAGGCTGAAGGCCTCAATTTATAGTGTCCATTCGACTTCCGTCACGCCCCGCGAAGGAAACCAAGCAGGGCTTCGCGGCCCGCGAGGATAGCTAGGGTAGGCCCGAGCTTGTCTGATTCACCCCTAGCCCCAACACGTCGCTGCCCTGATGACTGGCTGTCGCGGCCCGCGTAGATCCCGGCCAACACGTTCGCGGCCCGCGAGCGACCCCAAATCTTTGTTTTTATTTTATACCTAAATATATATGGCATTTTGGGCTCGGTTTTCGCATACGGGGAATGTTTTAAGACATATAGAGATAATTTAAATATTTTACGGGTTGTTATAGTATATGTGAAGATCCCACTAGATCTCTGTCTTTGGAATGGGTCCAAAAGTGCAGGAATCTTGCTGTGTTTAAAGAAAACGACTGCACGTTGGACACGGCCCCGTGTTGGCTGGACACAACCCCGTGTGCAGACAAAATTCTGACACTTTTTTGTCCGTATTCTGACCAAAAGTCAGACGAGAATCTTTGGGTGGACACGGGGTCGTGCTGACCTGGACATGGCCCCGTGGCTAGAAGTTGTTTATGAAGTTTCGTCTATTTTCTAGGAGTTTATTTGGATCGGGTGGTTCTTTATTAGACGGAACAACACCGAAGTGACTGAGATACCTATGTTGCCCTAGTTTTAGACAAGAACGCAAGAGGTTATCGGAAAGGGTGATTCCTAAGCTAGATACCGCTGGGCAAAACCAACCTTTATTTCCCTTATCCGGGCTCTCGTTAAAGAAGGTGTATGTCGAATCGCTCAGGTCTATGTATGCATCGGCGGAAACCGATGGGGAGTCCTTCACGGCACATTCTACACAGGGACGACTATCGCTCAAGTCCTCGCAAGGGTTAGAGGTGATTTCGGGAACAATGATGTTGTTATAATTGAATGCAATCCCACTAATTCTCCTTGATCGTCGTCTTGAATGCAATCCCACTAATTCTCCTTGATCGTCATCTCAAGTTCTTTTATCCATCAGAGAATTAGTTCTTCCATTTGAAATATTCTTCAAGAATCATTTCATCTCGAAGGGATGATTGAGAGCATTCGAGGGAGAGATAAGGATTGTTTTTACTTTCGCCCATTTAAGGCTACAAGAAAACAATGGGTCTATATAGTGGGGATTGTAATTTTAAAAATAACATTTTAAATCTTCATGAGTTCCACCACATAATTGACACCACGTACCATAAGAGAAGCGAAAGTAAAAATTATCAGTATCACTCATGATTACGTCAGAAATTACCAGCCGTCGGGATCTTACGGCTCTGTTTTCAGTAACTGAAGCTTGGGCACGGGGCGTGTTTAGCGGGCACGGCCCCGTGTTCAGCTACTGTCTGACTTAAAATAGGATTGCCAGTACCAAAGATTGGGCACGAGGCGTGTTCAACGGGCATGGCCCCGTGCTGAGCTTCTACAGAAATTGAAAAATCTAGAAAAATTCTAAAAAACAAAAAAAATAAGAAAAACGATTAAGCCGTTGATTCCTAACTTTCTCAAAATCCTTGTGTCCCCGGCAACGTTGCCAAAAACTTGATGCGTGTGCAGCGTTATATATTTTTATGTATATTTTAAGCCCTTTTTAACACTTTCGTTAAGTTTTAAATTTATAAAACACGATATTTTACTAACACTAAACACAGATATGGGCAAGTGCACCCATCGTGAGCGTAGTATAGCGTTGGTAAGATACCGAGGTCATCCAAGGACACAAGTGCTTTTAATACCGGTACTAGTAAGCTTGACCCAGGTCCTTGCAGGATCTATACACTGATCAAGGCAAGAACCTAACCAAACCATTCCCTTAACCCCCGACCAGGTAGCCAACATATCTCTATATAGACCGTAGACATATGAATGGTGAAAATCTTTTATTTTATATAGACAGTAAAATAATTCCAAGACACCACGGACAAATGATAAGGAAGTTTCACCTTCAACATAAGAAACTAGTTATTAAAGTCATTAATACAAAACCAAATAAAAAGTGCGAAAAGATTAAAAATCAAAAGTATTACACTAAATGCTTGTCTTCACCAAGTGATGTAAGAGACTTAGGCAAACATGGCCTTTGATTGTCAAGAACTCTTACTATCAATCTTGGATCATGAGACTACTACACACACTCTATGATGGATGATGGATGATGGTGGTGGATGTGGATTTCGATGGTGGTGGTGGAGTGTGGGTGAAGTGTGAGAGAAGTGGTTTGCCAAGGGATGTCTTTGAAGTGAACCAAACACCTCTATTTATAGCCTTCACAGAAGCCCGGACACGGCCCCGTGTCCATCCACTTTCTCTTTCTTCATTAATTTCAATTTGTCTGCATTAGCTTCACACGCCCCCGTGTCCGCTGGGCACGACCCCGTGTGCATAAGCGTATCTGTACTATCAAGATTTGCTTGGATTCTGCGAATCTTAGCGTTGACCACGGCCGTGTTGAGCTGGGCACGCCCCCGTGTCTGGAAATAGAAGCTTCTATAGCTTTGCCTTTTCTACAGACACCTGAGCACGCCCACGTGTCCGCTGGGCAAGGGGCCGTGTTCAGCCTTCTGTTCACTTGTTTTTGCTTGGGAAGATGCTGTCGAGGGGTCGGGCATGCCACGTTTATTTCATTTCTTGTAATTATGTTTAATTTTGCTGCATATTTGCTCCTTTTGTTCATTTACGCTCATTTAATACTGAAAATACAAAAGGAAGACAAAAGCACACCTTTTCCAACATTGGTACTAAAAAGGGTTAGTTTTATGCCTCATTTGATGTAATTTATATGTTGCATTTTACACACATCAAACACGATTACAAGTTTCTAAAAAAATAGAAATACGATTCCAAATTCCTAAATAAGGAAAGTGCAGAAATGCGAAGCGTTACAGTCTCCCATACTTTAGAAAATTTTGTCCCAAAATTTATTTAAGAGAAAGACTCAGGAATAGATGTGGATACTTGGTCATCATATCATTTTCGAGTTCCCAAGTAAATTTGGCGCCACGTTTTCCTTCCCATCGAATCTTGACTATGGGAATTTAACTGTGCCTAAATTGCTTGGTTCCTCGGTCCATGATTTTGACCGGTTTTTCAACGAAGTGTAAGGACTCATTGATTTGTAAATCATCTAGCGGAACTTGAAGTCCTTCTTCGGCTAAGCACTTCTTGAGATTTAAAACCAGAAATATCGGATGAACATTGTTGAGTTCTTGAGGTAGATCCAATCGATACACTACATTGCCAATAATTTTGAGAATTTTGAAAGGACCTACAAAGCGAGGTGCAAGCTTACCTTTCTTACCAAATGAACCACTTCTTTCCAAGGGGATACCTTGAGATGTACGTGATCACCAACATTGAATTCCAATGATTTGCGTCTTTTATCAGCGTAACTCTTTTGTTGGCTTCTAGCTTTGAGTAGGTTATCACGAACCTGCAAGATCTTGTCCGTCGTCTCTTGTATGAGCTCGGGACCGGTGATTTGAGCTTCACCGATCTCGTGCCAACAAATAGGCGAACGACACTTTCATCCATACAAATCTTCGAATGGTGCCATTTGAATACTAACGTGATAACTGTTATTGTACAAGAATTCTACCAAAGGTAAGTGTGTATCCTAGTTGCCACCAAAATTGATTACGCAAGACCGAAGCATGTCCTCTAGGGTTTGAATTGTACACTCAGTTTGACCGTTTGATTGAGGATGAAAATCAGTACTAAGGTTAAGATGAGTACCAAGAGCGGTTTGAAAGGTTTGCAAAGACGCAAGGTGAAATGACCATCAAGGTCAGAAATGATGTCAATGGGAATACCATGATGATAGATGACTTCATTCGTGTAGATACGAGCCAATTTCTCAACCTTGTAATCTTCACGAATGGGTAGGAAATGAACGGATTTGGTCAAACGATCGATGATTACCCAAATGCCATCATGAACAGACGAAGTTCGAAGGAGTTTGGTGATGAAATCCATAGCTATACTCTCCCATTTCCAGACCGGAATTTCTGGTTCTTCGAGTAAGCTAGAGGGACGTTGATGTTCGGCTTTGACCTTGGAACACGTGAGACATTTTGAAACGTAGGTGGCGATATCTTTCTTTATGCCAGGCCACCAGTAAGATGTACGAAGGTCTTGGTACATCTTGTTGGCTCCAGGATGAATAGAGTATTGAGATTTGTGCGCCTCCTTCATTAAGAGTTCACGAAGGTCATTACGGTTTGGCACCTAAAGGCGATTGAGGTAATAAAGAATTCCATCGAATTTAGACACGAGTTGGCTTTCAGCACCACACTTTATCTCATTGTATAAGTTATCCTCATTAACGGATGAGTATTGTGCTTCGCGAATGCGATCTCGAAGGTCGTTTAGAATTTGGATACAACGGGTACTTTTTACATAAGTTTTGCGACTAAGAGCGTCGGCCATGGCATTCTCCTTACTAGGATGGTAGCGAATCTCGCAGTCGTAGTCGTTGAGCAACACTACCCATCGGGGTTGACGCATGTTGAGCTCTTTTTGGTTAAAGATGTGCTGAAGGCTCTTATGGTCGGTGAAGACCAAACACTTAGTATCGTAAAGATAGTGTCGCCATATCTTTAACTCAAAAACAACCGCACCAAGTTGAAGGTCGTGGGTAGTGTAGCTCTTCTCATGTATTTTGAGTTGTCTCGAAGCGTAAGTGATAACCTTGTCTCGTTGCATGAGAACATAACCAAGACCTTGGTTAGATGCATCGCAATACACTACGAAATCGTCGTTACCATCAGGAAGAGCGAGAATAGGAGCATTACAAAGCATGTCCTTGAGCGTTAGAAAAGACTCCTCTTGATCAGAACCCCAGACAAAAGGCTTATCTTTTTGAGTCAAGGAAGTGAGAGGAACGTTGATCTTCGAAAAGTTGGATATGAATTGACGGTAATAACCCGCCAATCCAAGGAACAAACGAATTTCGAACGGAGACTTCGGTGCGATCCAATTCTTGACGGCTTCGATTTTAGGGGGATCAACGTGAATGCCTTTATCTTTCACAACGTGACCGAGAAATTGAACTTCTTTTAGCCAAAATTTATAATTGGAGAATTTCACGTAAAGTTGTTCGGTTCGTAAGAGTTCAAGGATTAGACGCAGGTGTTACTCATGTTTGTCTTGGGTTTTGGAGTAAATGAGAATATCATCTATGAAAACGATCACAAAGCGATCCAAGTATAACTTACACACACGGTTCATTAAACCCATGAAGACCGCGGGTGTATTGGTTAGACCGAAAGGCATGACTACGAACTCATAGTAACTGTATCTAGTACAAAATGCGGTTTTATGAATATCTTCTTTGAGGAATCAAAGTTGATGGTAGCCGGAACAAAGACCGATTTTAGAGAAACAAGTTGCGCCTTGGAGTTGATCGAAGAGGTCATCGATGCGAGGAAGAGGATAACTGTTCTTGACGGTAATCTTGTTGAGTTCATGGTAGTCGATGCACATGCGGAATTATCCATTTTTCTTTTTGGAAAAGAGGACCAGAGCGCCCCAAGGATAAGTACTAGAGCGTATAAAGCCTTTATCAGGTAATTCTTGAAGTTGGCTCGATAGCTCTTGCATTTAAGAGGGTGCGAGACGGTATGGCGACTTTACAACAGGTGTAGCGTCAGGGATGAGGTCAATGTGAAAGTCAACAGAACGAGGAGGAGGACCAAGTAGGTCTTTGGGAAATACATCGGGAAAATTACAAATGACAGGAACATCACTCACGCCCTTCCCTTTGTCCTTCTTTTCCATAACGTGGGCAAGAAAAACAAAGTACTCTTTACGCAAGTATTTATTCGCTTGAGTACACGACATAAGTTTGAGAACCCTTGAGGGTTTCTCATCATAGACATGTAACGAGTCACAAGATGGAAGGGGAAGACGAATGAATTTCCCGAAACAAACAACTTCGGCACAGGCTCTTCGAAGCCAATCCATGCCTACTATGACGTCGAAACTACCCAATTGCATGGGTATGAGATCAATCTAAAACTTTTGATCGTTAAGATTAAGAGAACCATTTCCAAGGACAGAATCGACGGTTATAGATTTTACCGTTAAGATTTTGGCAACTTAGAGCGTCTACACTTAAGCAATTGTTCAAATTCAATGGATACAAAACTTTTATCCGCACCAGTATCAAAAAGACAAGAAGCAAAAACATCGTATACAAGAAACGTACCGTTGATGACGTCGTTGTTGTTCGGCGCCTAAGCGGCGGTGATGATAAAAGCTCGTCCACGAGAAGCTTGTTGCGCTTGATTGTTTTATTAAGGATAGGCGTTTCTCAGGTGGTTTGGGTCACTACATTTGTCGCAGGTGTGATCGTTGTTTGCTGGAGGCTAGTTGTGGTTATGGTTTTGGGCCGGTGGTTGGGTTTGGTTGTCTTGTGGTTTTTGGCCATTTCGTCATTAAGTGCTAAAGTTCCCGAACCTATTGCACCAGGTGCAAAGGCGGCATGGTGTGTGGACTGGGTGATGACAGGTGTAAGTCACACACTTGGGATGAGTCCCAGTGTATGCTCGTTTAGCCGGTTTAGGGTTTGGGGTTAGGGCTAGTTGTTGTTGCGGTGGAGGGTTTTGCGGAGTAACAACCGCACAGTTTCGGTTTGAAGCCTTCCGCTTCTTACCGTTGGTGTTGGGTTTGGGTGTTGGTTTGGATGGTTCGTGTGACAACCGGTAATTTACGGCCCTTAATTACGCGATTAACAGGAGATTAACGCAATAATAAATAGTGATTACAGCATAAATCAACTTAATTAGGCCTTTGGAGTGCCTAGGAATGCTTATCCGACTCTACAGTACGCGTATGAAGATTCGTGTGGAATCTGCGGAACATCAAATGACAACGGACTGATACCGTACGAAATACTGACGACGCCGAAAAATATGGATGTTACACGAATATTTTTATGCTATCGACACTTATGGAATTTGGGTCGCGATATCGGGTCTCGTATGAATTACGGGCCACTTACACATGAGATGGGCTTGTAGGCCCTGGGCCCAAGCCCGAAACCCACAAGCCTAAACCTGCACATAATAGGCAAAATCCCTACAAATCCTTGCGAAATCTATACAAGATTTATAAAATCTTATCAAATCCTACCAAAATCTCTAAAGAGATTTTTGTCTCTAATTCAGAAACACAAGATCTCTACAAAAGATCTTTAACTCTTAATGTAAAAGGTGTTACCTGAATGAAATGAAAATACACACAAGACAATAACCTACCATCACTCTATTAATACACACACAAACCTAACTTCACTTTCTCAAACAAACACACAGACTTTAAAGTCTGTCTCTCCTCTCTCTCAATCCTTACATACAAAACACACACATACAACATAAACACCCTCACACAACACTCTCTTTGATCAGTAAACACCGGCAATCGGAGCCGGGTTATGGCGAGCTCCGGCGCCGTTCGAGCACCGATGAACACCTAAATCCCTTATCCCTCTCCCTCTTCATTCTCGGTGAAGACTTACAGCCGATCGGCGAGACCACCGGCTGGTCAGGCGGTGCAGGTGACCACCCCCTTTTTCTGTTTTGATAACTAAATCGGAGCACCACCACCATTAACCGGTGGTGGTGTGGCGGCGTTAACCAGAGACGAGAGAGAGAGACCGAGAGAGATGGAGAACCGGCGGTCAAAGGTTCGGACCGCCGGTCGGTTCCATTATCCGGTGGTCGGCTTCAAGGTCCGGCGGATTCACGTCCAGATCGGAGTTGGTTCGGGGAACCAGGTTCTAATTTCGGGTTCGATTCGAGAGAGTTCGGGTCTCTTGGGTTGCGGGTCAGCAGGTTCAAGTTCGGTTCGCAGTCAGACGACTCGGTTCGGTTTGACTCGGTCAAACCGAGTCGACTCAGTGTGCGGGTCAACTCAGTTCAGGTTCGGGTCAGACGGTTCGGGTCAAGTTGTGAAGCGGTTCGAGTTGACTCGGTCAACTCAGTGAGTCGACTCGGCTCAACTCAGTCAACAAGTCAAACTCGGTCCAACTCGGTTCGACTCGGTGTATTTCGGTTCAACTCGGTACGACTCGGTGCATTTCGGTTCGACTCGGTCAAACTCAGGTCAACTCAGTTGACCCGGTCAACTCATTCAAACGTCACACCACGAAGACGCGGTAAAGAATTTAGGACGCAAACATTAATCTCGTTAATTATTTCGTTATTTTGTAGTGATAACGAGCTCGAACCGATTTAACTATAATTTACATTCGATATAGATATTTGACAAAATTACATATAGTTGAATCTTGATTAAATTGTGTTGAATTTTTGAAAATAAAACGACAACTTGTGTTGTCGAGGGCGTCCAAAAACAGAGGAAACTCTGCCCGTTTTTCTAAAAAAATCCGTAAAACGAAACACGTTTTTAATATAAAGACACTTTATATACAAGTGTATAATATTTTCGACGACACTTTACAAACATACGAAAACGGCCATTCTTTATAAAATAAATATGTTTTATATAATTATTTCAAACGTCAAACGAAAACAACGATTCGGAAAATATTTACAACGACAAACATAGTTGTTTTGAACTTCGGAAATTTGACAAATTCGTTTTTATATAAAAATAAATATAGTTTTATATTTATTTCAAATTTCAAACAACTCGATTCCTTTTATGAATAAATATAGTTATATATTTATTTTCCAATACAAGTCGACGATTTCTTTTACAAAATAAATATAACTGTTATATTTATTTTATACGCCTAGACGGCACATACGTATATTTTTGGCAAATATACACAAAACGCAATATATATAATACGAGTTTATTATATATTACTTTCATACGAATATTCCTTTATAATCAACATACGACTTCTTAAAATGAGCTAACAAGTATAACTTCTTCGCTTCTTTTAAGTTAACTATTTACCGTCAAATCGTTCGATCAACGATTCGGTAGAGCTCGGTAACACGTAGATTAGTTACCACATTATTCGAAACTTATTAGATATTCCGTGTTAGGAATATTGTAGAATGCACGATAGCGAGTCACGTCCTGGAAATGACATCGCGAAGTCGTATTTAGCTAGCTTTGCACAGGAATATTCAGGTGAGTTCATAACCCCACCTTTTTACTGTTTTACATTTTTATAAATGTTTTCGGGGTGGAAAGACATGCACTTTTCGCAAAGCATACAAGAATTACATATTTCTAAACCATTTGACAAGCAAGTTTTAACTGACACAAATGGTTTACGAAAAGCTTATGTTTTATACCGGTTTTTCAAACAAGCGTTTACACACGAATTCTAGTTTTCTAAACTACGAGAAAATACAAGAGTATACAAACACATGAGAATTGATACTTGACATAAAGAATACAAGAACTGAAAATTGATACTTGATATGATGGATACAAGAATGATACGAGAAATCGTGTCACGAATAGGGTACCATAAGCACCATTAATCGTGTACATACTTAGACCGCAGAACAAAAGGTTAGATCTAACGGGATCCGGGCAGCCCCACTCTTGGCCACTCTTTTACCAAGCAGTGTTTTTGTGTCTCAGTCGTGAATCGACTATAGAAAAATGCCTATGGTTTGGTGACTTCCTATGTCGTGTCACATGTAATGGCCTTGCAACCCATTAACAACAAGATACATACATAATACTTGATTTATACAAGAAAACATGATACATACAAGAATACGTGATTTATACAAGAATACATGATACATACAGAAATACTCGAATTATACAAGATACATACCATGTTTTCATACAAAGTTTCTGTATAACATGACAAGAAAATGATTTTAAATTCATTTTCTCAACAATACTTCAAAAACCGGTTATACAAAAAGATTTATTTCAAATCTTTTACAAACAAGCTATGAACTCGCTCAACTTTATGTTGATTTTTCGCATGTTTCTTTCTCAGGTTGCAGTTCTAAGACAAGGCACGGTTGGAATAGGAGAACCATGTGGAGTCGAGTACTTAGTGGCGTTCAATTTCTAAAAGACTTAGCTTATTTTCTTCCGCTGTGCAATGAAGATACCAGTCCAGTCACGCCAATACTCTGATAATTTCGGGGTGTGACAGATTGGTATCAGAGCTATAGGTTACAGCAAATAGGGTTCTCTGTAGAGATACCTAGGCTCTAACCTCATATTTCTCTGGGGACTTAGATTATTAAAATGTTGAATACATACAGAACGCCTTGTACTCGAATATGGTCTCTAACCGTTGCCGAAAAACAAACAGTCAAAATTTTTTTTTCAAAACATACGCTAAAGTGGTGTATACACGGTACACAAAACAGTCGCATACAGTACACGAAACCCTGAGAGCGTAGGAAACATGCATTTAAGACCTTCGGAAACTTATGTTAAAGTTCATTAAAGGTCATCACGTAGGAACTGCAAATATTAATTCGGGCACACACAATTATGCATATTGTCTACGATGTTTTAACTTCCCGAGCAGGCAGCCTACGCATAACGAAACGCTAGTGCACGAGAATACATAGAATTCAAATTTTACGTCAACAGATGTCGGAGTGCATCACATTCTATGCAAAACGAAATGCTAGCGCACAGGCATACGTGAGACTTAAGCTATACATCAACGGAGGTTGAAGTACGTCACATGCGACTATCGATCAGGAAGCGCCAGTTGGCACGCGGTCCTGCAAACGACACGAGTCATGCTAAGGAAAAGACGCAAGTCACCGTATTCCCCCTATTTCAGCTAACGACGAGTACGCTATATTCGACATTCTATGGTAATGTCACCTAACAACCAGTTATCACATGCAACCCCAGGTAAAGTCCTTAAATTTCTTTTATTGAAATTTCGACTTTCACATTTACTGAGTAGATTTTCGTATCTCTACTCCTCTTAACGGTCATTGTGTCACAATCATTTCTTTCAGTATAGCGAATATTCATTTGCTTCGTTTCTTGAAAATTCATACGTTACGCATGCATCGTTCGTTACGCATGTGGTTTTGTTTCGAATAAAGCGTTTCATTAAAGTTCAAATATTATTTCGCTTGTGATTCGAATGACCCGCATTATTGAAATTGTTGGCTTCTTTGTTATCAAGTCAGCACATTTTCTTGAAAATTCTTTTCTTTTCAAGTTACATACATGGTTTTTCGTTGTAACCATGCTGAAAGCTTTCTTGTCGATACATGTATTTATTGTCGGCTTGCGCCGAAATCAAATTCAATTGTTTGAACTTGTTCATTACACATATTCAATTCAAGACATCATATGATGTATTGGAAACATCATATTCGAATTCGTTTTAACAAGCGTTTCATTGTTCTGAGTCGTAGTAGATTTGTTTGGTCTACGACTCCATTAAATCGTTTGTTGATTTCGACACCTTGTGGTGTCAGTACAGACTTGTAGCTTGGGCTAATCATGATTGAGCGTTTTATGCAAAACACAGGTGATACTTGTTCGATCACCGCTATATTTGAATTGTTTCATTCACTACGACACCTTGTGGTGTCGGTAGAACTTGCAGCTTGGGCTGATCATGATCGAGCGTTTCATGCAAACTAGTACATTTGAGCTTGTTGAAATCTGAATTCATTTACTTGATGCAATCATTTCTAGAATTCATTTGCATCTTGTGACACGTCCTTGAATTCACATCATTCGAATAAGTCTTGATTCGATTTCAAGATCGTTCACTTTGATACTATTCGTATTTTATACGCATAACGTAACTCTAAGGAGTTGACGTAATCTAAATTTCGAGGACGAAATTTTATTAACAGGGGGAGACTGTGACAACCGGTAATTTACGGCCCTTAATTACGCGATTAACAGGAGATTAACGCAATAATAAATAGTGATTACAGCATAAATCAACTTAATTAGGCCTTTGGAGTGCCTAGGAATGCTTATCCGACTCTACAGTACGCGTATGAAGATTCGTGTGGAATCTGCGGAACATCAAATGACAACGGACTGATACCGTACGAAATACTGACGACGCCGACAAATATGGATGTTACACGAATATTTTTATGCTATCGACACTTATGGAATTTGGGTCGCGATATCGGGTCTCGTTTGAATTACGGGCCACTTACACATGAGATGGGCTTGTAGGCCCTGGGCCCAAGCCCGAAACCCACAAGCCTAAACCTGCACATAATAGGCAAAATCCCTACAAATCCTTGCGAAATCTATACAAGATTTATAAAATCTTATCAAATCCTACCAAAATCTCTAAAGAGATTTTTGTCTCTAATTCAGAAACACAAGATCTCTACAAAAGATCTTTAACTCTTAATGTAAAAGGTGTTACCTGAATGAAATGAAAATACACACAAGACAATAACCTACCATCACTCTATTAATACACACACAAACCTAACTTCACTTTCTCAAACAAACACACAGACTTTAAAGTCTGTCTCTCCTCTCTCTCAATCCTTACATACAAAACACACACATACAACATAAACACCCTCACACAACACTCTCTTTGATCAGTAAACACCGGCAATCGGAGCCGGGTTACGGCGAGCTCCGGCGCCGTTCGAGCACCGATGAACACCTAAATCCCTTACCCCTCTCCCTCTTCCTTCTCGGTGAAGACTTACAGCCGATCGGCGAGACCACCGGCTGGTCAGGCGGTGCAGGTGACCACCCCCTTTTTCTGTTTCGATAACTAAATCGGAGCACCACCACCATTAACCGGTGGTGGTGCGGCGGCGTTAACCAGAGACGAGAGAGAGAGAGACCGAGAGAGATGGAGAACCGGCGGTCAAAGGTTCGGACCGCCGGTCGGTTCCATTATCCGGTGGTCGGCTTCAAGGTCCGGCGGATTCACGCCCAGATCGGAGTTGGTTCGGGAACCAGGTTCTAATTTCGGGTTCGATTCGAGAGAGTTCGGGTCTCTTGGGTTGCGGGTCAGCAGGTTCAAGTTCGGTTCGCAGTCAGACGACTCGGTTCGGTTTGACTCGATCAAACCGAGTCGACTCAGTGTGCGGGTCAACTCAGTTCAGGTTCGGGTCAGACGGTTCGGGTCAAGTTGTGAAGCGGTTCGAGTTGACTCGGTCAACTCAGTGAGTCGACTCGGCTCAACTCAGTCAACAAGTCAAACTCGGTCCAACTCGGTTCGACTCGGTGTATTTCGGTTCAACTCGATACGACTCGGTGCATTTCGGTTCGACTCGGTCAAACTCAGGTCAACTCAGTTGACCCGGTCAACTCATTCAAACGTCACGCCACGAAGACGCGGTAAAGAATTTAGGACGCAAACATTAATCTCGTTAATTATTTCGTTATTTTGTAGTGATAACGAGCTCGAACCGATTTAACTATAATTTACATTCGATATAGATATTTGACAAAATTACATATAGTTGAATCTTGATTAAATTGTGTTGAATTTTTGAAAATAAAACGACAACTTGTGTTGTCGAGGAGGTCAAAAAACAGAGGAAACTCTGCCCGTTTTTCTAAAAAAATCCGTAAAACGAAACACGTTTTTAATATAAAGACACTTTATATACAAGTGTATAATATTTTCGACGACACTTTACAAACATACGAAAACGGCCATTCTTTATAAAATAAATATGTTTTATATATTTATTTCAAACGTCAAACGAAAACAACGATTCGGAAAATATTTATAACGACAAACATAGTTGTTTTGAACTTCGAAAATTTGACAAATTCGTTTTTATATAAAAATAAATATAGTTTTATATTTATTTCAAATTTCAAACAACTCGATTCCTTTTATGAATAAATATAGTTATATATTTATTTTCCAATACAAGTCGACGATTTCTTTTACAAAATAAATATAACTGTTATATTTATTTTATACGCCTAGACGACACATACGTATATTTTTGGCAAATATACACAAAACGCAATATATATAATACGAGTTTATTATATATTACTTTCATACGAATATTCCTTTATAATCAACATACGACTTCTTAAAACGAGCTAACAAGTATAACTTCTTCGCTTCTTTTAAGTTAACTATTTACCGTCAAATCGTTCGATCAACGATTCGGTAGAGCTCGGTAACACGTAGATTAGTTACCACATTATTCGAAACTTATTAGATATTCCGTGTTAGGAATATTGTAGAATGCACGATAGCGAGTCACATCCTGGAAACGACATCGCGAAGTCGTATTTAGCTAGCTTTGCACAGGAATATTCAGGTGAGTTCATAACCCCACCTTTTTACTGTTTTACATTTTTATAAATGTTTTCGGGGTGGAAAGACATGCACTTTTCGCAAAGCATACAAGAATTACATATTTCTAAACCATTTTACAAGCAAGTTTTAACTGACACAAATGGTTTACGAAAAGCTTATCTTTTATACCGGTTTTTCAAACAAGCGTTTACACACGAATTCTAGTTTTCTAAACTACGAGAAAATACAAGAGTATACAAACACATGAGAATTGATACTTGACATAAAGAATACAAGAACTGAAAATTGATACTTGATATGATGGATACAAGAATGATACGAGAAATCGTGTCACGAATAGGGTACCATAAGCACCATTAATCGTGTACATACTTAGACCGCAGAACAAAAGGTTAGATCTAACGGGTTCCGGGCAGCCCCACTCTTGGCCACTCTTTTACCAAGCAGTGTTTTTGTGTCTCAGTCGTGAATCGACTACAGAAAAATGCCTATGGTTTGGTGACTTCCTATGTCGTGTCACATGTAATGGCCTTGCAACCCATTAACAACAAGATACATACATAATACTTGATTTATACAAGAAAACATGATACATACAAGAATACGTGATTTATACAAGAATACATGATACATATAGAAATACTCGAATTATACAAGATACATACCATGTTTTCATACAAAGTTTCTGTATAACATGACAAGAAAATGATTTTAAATTCGTTTTCTCAACAATACTTCAAAAACCGGTTATACAAAAAGATTTATTTCAAATCTTTTACAAACAAGCTATGAACTCGCTCAACTTTATGTTGATTTTTCGCATGTTTCTTTCTCAGGTTGCAGTTCTAAGACAAGGCACGGTTGGAATAGGAGAACCATGTGGAGTCGAGTACTTAGTGGCGTTCAATTTCTAAAAGACTTAGCTTATTTTCTTTCGCTATGCAATGAAGATACCAGTCCAGTCACGCCAATACTCTGATAATTTCGGGGTGTGACAGTTCGGCAGTTGGTTCGGTGGTGGCTTGGTGAACCATTTTGGTAGAACCCTTCTTTTCGTAGGTTCTATCCAAAATTCGGTTATGGTTTAATTTGGCGGTGGGACGGAAGGTGTATTCAAGGTGTATTAGGTTATAGTTAGAGCTCGTGGGGAGGGCAATATTCATCGTTCATGAGCTTCTTGAGCTCAGTCCAGGTCAACGCGTAAGAGACAGCATCCCCGCGCGAGTTACGCTTGGCGGTCCACCAATTGACTGCCCTCGATCGGAAGACGCCGGTGGTGTTGGTGGTGCGAAGATGCTCAGGGAACCCACTATGACGTAAGGTGACCTTGATGGAGTCAAACCATTGGAGCATCTTCATTGCCCCATCTTCACCTATAAATGAGATCGGGCTACATGAGTTGAATTGTTTGAACGAAAAGGTTGACTTGGGTGGGTCAACTTTGGATTCAATCGAGGCATGAGGGGATTCGATGTTGTTGGGGTTTTAGATTTTGCTGAGGATGTCGGGGATAACCTTGGCCATTTGCTTTGCCATGAACTTCATCATGTCTTTCTTGGACATCGAGTCTGCGTTAGAGTTCGACTTGGAGTTTCTTCTTGAGTTCAAGTTATTGTTGGAAGACATCTAAAAGATTGAAATAGGGAAGAGGTTGACACTTGATCATAATGTGTTTATATAACAATGTTTCTTTGCATGAATGAGAATAAAGTATTTCACAAAACACGTAAGTTTCAGATAGTTTTCACAAGTATAACACGAATTCACATTGTATAACCATGAATAAAGAAGAAAGGAATGTAAATTTAGTTTGTTCTCAAGCATTAATATTGTTTTAGATTGCGGGTAACGTGCGATTCATGCTTTAGTTTTGAAACGAACGAAGTATCAAGTATAAAACACATTAAAATGGATATGACATAAAAGAGATTCAATGTAAAACTTGGAGTGTGTGACAACCCGTACTCTCGTTGTCGAGAGAAGGGCATTTTAGTAATACGCACACTTATTTTTATTATTATTATTATTATTATTATTATTATTATTATTCTTATTATTCTCATGTATATACAAAATAATAATCCGCGATGAGAGAGTTATTCGGGTATTTATTTTATTTACGGTTATCCTATTAATAAACCGGGCCAGTTTGCTTAAGCGAGACACGTAAAAATATAACAGGTTCACGCACTTGGGCTAGGCCCAACCCAACCAACCTAAACCCTACCCTATATATTTATCCTAAACCCCCCTCATTTCTCTAAAAACCTTATAAGAAACCCTAATCCTATTTTAAACACTCAGCTGCACACCTCATTCACACACAAAAACAGCCGCCCTTTTCTCTCTCCCTCATCCAGACTTTCCGGCGACAATCCCGGCTACTGGCCCCCGGCGCCGATTTCTCAGGTAGACACACACACGCATCTTTTTCTCCTCACCTGGCTACCCCTTATCTCTCTCAACGATCTCTGATTTCTTTTCCAACCTACCCGCATACACCCAACACAAGTAATAACCCTTGCCTCTCACTCATATCTGAAGTAGAGGCGACGGCGCTAGCTTGGAGGGTTCTCCGATGAACCCATTCACGACGGAGGATGATAATGTTGACGGTAATGGCAGCCTGCGGCAGCTGTGGAGCAGTGGTGGTGGTGGAGCCGACAACAGCGGCGGCTGCCGGAGCTCCGGCTCGTGCACAGCAGTCGCGGCGTCAAGCAGTTCCCTTTATCTTGAAGTCTCTATGGTCAGTGAGTGTTTATCTGTGAAAAATCTTGTCTGTCTTGAAAGCCCTATTTCTTTTATGTTGATGAACTCTTCTCTGGCATGTTATATATTTGAATATAGATAAGTTTTTAGTTGAAACTGGCTGATATGAAGCATTTGGGGAAATCTGCTATTTGTTCGATAAATTGTTGATGCACTGTTTGGTGTTGCTGTGTTCTCTCGTGCTTCACATCAGACGCACATAGGGACTTATTAGTATGATCATTATGATATATGTAGATTAATTGTTTTGATAAAGGCTGCAATTTGTAATGCTCGGTTGCTTTGTTTAAAAGCTTTGAATCGAGTCATTTATTTGTTGATTCTTGGATTTTTAATACCATTGTAATAAAACATGAAATATGTATCTAAGGAGTCTGTTTTGAATACAATTTGGTGATAAACATAGGTGTTTCTATGTTCTCTGTTTGTGTTTTGAAAACCCATAACAAATATTCAGGATCGTATTATACTTTTTAAACTGTTTTCATAAATTATTGTTTATAACTCTTGTCTAGAATATGGTTATTATTTGCTGCTCTAGTAACCTTGACCTTGTGAATATTTGTGTTCATTGTGAAACCCCAGTTAAGAAACTTATAGGTATTAACTGATTTGTATTCCTTGGATTTAAAAGTTTGCTTGTGGGTGTTAACCAACGACTATTGCACACTTTTGTTGATTTGATGAAACAATAAAAGTATATAATATTTAGGATGAGTCTATTTGTTAAATGTTAAAAACCCTACTGAAGAACTGATCGAATGATATGGAAATGTTTGAAATTTGTTGCTATTGATCTGATTTGGTAAATGTACGGAGTGCAAAACATGTTGGTAAGGTATGATTGGATAGTACTGTTTGGATAAGGATTCTAGAAACATCAGCAAAGGTTGTGAGTCGAAACTCATGGTTGCGACTCGAGACCGTTATGTTGACGACTCGAAACTAGGCACTTCACACGTAAGGACTCGAGACCGGCATGGTTGCGACTCGAGATCTTCTGATCTCGACTCAAGCCTGACTCGAGACCTCAAGGTTGCGACTCAGAAGTGCACGACCCGAGACCGCTTAGATTGCGACTCGGAATCTCAAGGTTGCGACTCAGAAGTGCACGACCCGAGACCGCTTAGATTGCGACTCGGAATCTCATGGTTGCGACTCGAGATCTCTTGGTCTCGAGTCAAGACCACCCGGTTTCGACTAAGACTGCTCTGCTTAGTTATTGGGCCGCACAAACTGATGTTTTTTGGACTCTGTGCTAGTATTAATGTTTAACTGTTACTGTTTAACTATATATATGCTAGGATAGGCCCAATAGCATATATGTTAGTATGACTTACGTGCCATGTGTTAGATTACGTGTAGAATTATATGTGACACTACTTGCATACGAACCTGATAAATATTAATAACCATAATAGGGTATGGTTGGCCAACGCAACAAAAGTAAATTGTCTGCCGAGCAAACCAAGGTGAGTTCACACACACTAAATGCATGCGTCCCAGGGAAGGACACGAACAAACTGCGATCTTTGGGAAGAATACTTTCAGACTAATATTTCCGGGGGAACATACGAATGGGTACTTTTAAATCACTATCTCCGGGGGAGATACGTTTGGATATTATTTATAAATCACAACTAGCCAAACTAAACAAATCTCTATCATGTAAAGTCCCTGCTTACAGTACCGATTAATCGCCGGGGGCGAACGGGTTATTAGTTGATAGCGCTATTAGCTTTGACAACCTCACACCGTGACCGGGGGAGATCGGGCGTGAACTAGTATACCTTGCATCTTGGTCAATGACGATAGACATTGACTCGGGGCACAAAATCTTCTCGTCAATAGTTTCGGTAACGCCAGTTTAGTAGCTTTCATATGGGGTAGCTCCCCATGACGTGATTATAAATGCTTTATCTAAACAACTTACATTTTCGAAAAGTTAAAACTGGACAACTCGTGAACTCGCCAACATTATGTTGATACCCTACTGCATGCTTTGCAGGTTGCTCGATACAGTTTAGGACGGACATTGCAATCAGCTGGAGTGCGTGGTTTGTAAGTTCATAACTAATAACTTGTGGTTTTAAATTATGATATGTATTCTTTTCCTTTCCGCTGCAAACTAAAACTATGTTTTGAAAAATTTAAATTGGTCGTTAATTATACCATTACTTATAATAATAACCAAACAGTTCAAAATAATTAGTGGCTGGATCCTGGTCAGTCGCACGCCTCGCGGTGGTACTCCGCATGTGGAATTTGAGGGTGTGACAGATTGGTATCGGAGCCATTGGTTATAGTGAACTAGGTTTTAAATATAAAATATTTGGGTTTTGGAAATAAAAATATTTTTATATGAAAACCAGACTATAACCGTTC
This sequence comes from Helianthus tuberosus, assembly GCA_030545235.1. NCBI lineage: Eukaryota > Viridiplantae > Streptophyta > Magnoliopsida > Asterales > Asteraceae > Helianthus > Helianthus tuberosus. The sequence continues at coordinate 10,352 of JARYGA010046367.1, read as the reverse complement.
CTTAATGAAAAACCACCACGACGCCACACTCCGGATTGCAAGGTTCGTCAGACTCAGGTACTCACCTTGTAATTGTAAATTATCGACATTCCTTGTGCATAACTCAGTGTGTAGATGTGTGTATATATATTTGGCTTATGTGCGTAAATATGTAGTTGTGTAATTAGTACTCGACACTGTGAATTATACGAAAACTACGCAAACTTGATGTACGCTAAGAAGGAGTGCATTCTCCTAACCTCGATTCGAAGCCACGACACACTTAAGGCAAGGAACCAGTTATTCCAAGTCCACGCCCACCCATTTCCTGACGTCATCCCTAGGCTATGATGAATCGACGCGGGAAACGTTTACACGATATACATGCTCACAGGAGGCCTGCTACGGACCTCGGAAAGAAGTTACGAGGACGAATCGACGAAGGGGAGCCACCCCTATACCATGTGACGTTAGAAGGAACGACAACGTTATTCACACCCTTCTTACTCACACATTTTCTTTTCCCGACTTAAGTGGTGGGACTTGTTCCCTCATCCAACCGATAACTTGGATTCTTGAAGCACTTTAGTAAGCCTACACTTTCAGGATTTCTGTTTGCACGTCTCGAACACGAGGATCATGCACGGTGTATGTTTCACATTACAGTGTCGGTAATCGTATCACATTATCCTATCAATCACGAAGCTAGTTCCCCTCATTCCTCGTTACATGGTTAACCCTTATTCAAGCTCAACCTTATACCTTAGCACGCCTCAAAACTCAGCAAATTGATATCTTCCTTACAAACCGGTGTATTTGAAGGCGTGGCGAGACGAAGATACGAGCCAGTCAACCCACCGACGTGTACGGTGACCTAGATGTTTACCTTATCCTCCATTTGCCAGAACCGTTATTCTTTGACGACTTTTCTGATTCAGTGAATCTTTCAGTAGCTTTCGTACGAATCCGCGTTTATTGCTCAGATGGTATCCCCGCTTCTACCGTTTCTTTATCACGATATCCACGTTTCATCGTATAGAAACCTTGACCAGATCCCTCATCAGTTGGTGAATCCAACAAAACAAACTCGACCCTTAGTCGACAAACTTTTTAGCCCTTGAAATTCAGCAACGTGTTACTTCAATCGTACTTTCTCGAAAACCTGTTTTTGCAATTTCACATCGAAACCCTCCCAACGACGCAAGCGCTACTTCAAACTCATTCGCACAACTTAGACTAATCTACTCGAACTTGATTCCCTACCGATCTGAGAAACCACATCCTGCTAGACGTCTCAGTAGACCCTAAAACCCACAGACACGCGTGATGGTCATCCCCCTCTAGCTGCTTCTTATTGATCCAACCGCATTGACGTAACACTCCCTATCGGCAAGCGACGCTCTTTATTCCAACCACATACGACTTGGGTACAACCAGCTATCTCATCAACATCAGAATAAATCCTTTATGCCGACCCCAAGGCCTTTATGCTTTGCCTCAAGTGCGACTGCCCTTCTTGTATATTCGCCCTACTCGTGTTATGCTTCACGAATCCCATGATTCTTATCCTACTCTATTTTGCACAAACCTCCATTTGGATGAACTACTTACTATGAACGTTACTCGTGGGAGCAACGAGCCAAAGATGCCCCGAAGGTAAAAGGCATCGCAAGCACTGTTCTTCAAACTCGATACGATCAACACCTAGTCACGGCGTTCGAATTTATCCTTTCCTGTCAAATTTCGACACCTATTTCATTTGACGACATCTGAACCTACTCCGAAAACCCGAGGTAGTCCGAACGACTCCTCCGCTCTACCATGGTACTTCTACGACCCAAACCGCCTGCGTTAAGTTTTCAATGCGCGGCTTTTAAAGTTTTAAAGCCCACTTTTTTCGATCGCATACGCAACCCCTCACGATTTAGACTCGAAAGAGTATCATCTGACATTAGGGAGATGCTCAATAATCCGCAACACCAGCAAATTGGGAGATAATCTATGAGGTGCTTCTATCTTATTCTATCCTGCCCAAGGCCTTGATGAAATGTCTGCTAGTAATGGCACGTGACCAAAGAAACCGACAAGTTTCCGAACATGCACCCAACTACCTAATAGAAGTAGATGCTGGGCACAGAGCGCCAACTTCTATCACTTTTGATCGAAACCCACGTTTTGCATCCGAATCGTCGCAGGCTGTGCACAAAAACCTTTGGCTCACAGTTAGGCATAAGCACCACTTATCGCCGCAACTGATGGTCAGGCCAAACGCACCATCCAAACACTCAAAGGCATGCTGAGAACATGTGTTATCGACCTTGGATACGAGTGACACTTCCCTTTTTGTAGAATTCTCTTCCAACAGCAGCTACTACCCTAGCAATCAGGAAACACCATTTGGGGCATTGCACGGACGCAAATGCCTGACACCTCTGTGTTGGGCGGAAGTTGGCAGAAGCCAAATTACCGGCCCAAGACTTGTACTTGACACAACGGATAAGATTTCCCAGATCAGACAACGCATGGCGGCAACTCGTGCCCGTCATAAAAGCTACGCAGAATTCCTAGTCAGAGACTGGGTTCTACTTAAAGTTTCACCCTGGAAGGGTGTGGTACGTTTTGGCAAATAGGGCAAGCTTAATCCGCGATACGTTGGACCATTCGAAGTTACCGAAAGGATCGGTAGGGTAGCATACTGACTAAACCTGCCTGAAGAGCTGAATGCGGTACACAACGTCTTTCTCGTGCCTAATCTGAAGAAGTGTCTGTCAAATGAAACATTCGTTGTTCTTTTAGGAACTCATGATTAACAACCAACTATGCTTCATTGAGGAACCGGTTGAGATCAGGGAACCAAGAAATCAAAACCCTCAAGCGTGGTATAATGCCAACAGATCGAGTTCGTTGGAACTCGCGTTGTGGCCCAGAGTTTACCTGGGAACGGGAAAACCAGATGATGCGCATGTATCCCCAGTTGTTTACAAACGTTACTTCCAGCGCTGAGGCTACCGCTAAATTTTGGGGAGAAATTTCAAACCAACAAGGGGTGATGTATCGCCCTACAAAAACGTTTAAACACACTAGCTTGTCAGTGGCTGCGCACTAAATTTCGGGACGAAATTTCTTGAACTTGGGGATAATGTGACACTTTGGGTCTTCCTGTACGTTACTTGGATGTTATAATTAAATTTGTGAAATTCTATACTATGTGAAATACGTACGAACTCTGTGGATCTTGTGCTACATAATTTTTCGTGCTATGTGACTGTATGTGCTATGTGGCTTACATGTTCGTTCTGTGGACTTTCATGAAACTGCTTGTATCTACGCATAGTAACGGAAATCTAAGCATACATGTAGAGTGAATCGCATGACTTTTTCGTAAATTTCGAGGACGAAATTCCTGTAACATGGGGAGAATGTGACAACCCGTACTCTCGTTGTCGAGAGAAGGGCATTTTAGTAATATGCACACTTATTATTATTATTATTATTATTCTTATTATTATCATGTATATACAAAATAATAATCAGCGATGAGAGAGTTATTCGGGTATTTATTTTATTTACGGTTATCTTATTAATAAACCGGGCCAGTTTGCTTAAGCGAGACACGTAAAAATATAACAGGTTCACGCACTTGGGCTAGGCCCAACCCAACCAACCTAAACCCTACCCTATATATTTTTCCTAAACCCCCCTCATTTCTCTAAAAACCTTATAAGAAACCCTAATCCTATTTTAAACACTCAGCTGCACACCTCATTCACACACAAAAACAGCCGCCCTTTTCTCTCTCCCTCATCTAGACTTTCCGGCGACAATCCCGGCTACTGGCCGCCGGCGCCGATTTCTCAGGTAGACACACACACGCATCTTTTTCTCCTCACCTGGCTACCCCTTATCTCTCTCAACGATCTCTGATTTCTTTTCCAACCTACCCACATACACCCAACACAAGTAACAACCCTTGCCTCTCACTCATATATGAAGTAGAGGCGACGACGCTGGCTTGGAGGGTTCTCCGATGAACCCATTCACGACGGAGGATGATAATGTTGACGGTAATGGCAGCCTGCGGCAGCTGTGGAGCAGTGGTGGTGGTGGAGCCGACAACAGCGGCGGCTGCCGGAGCTCCGGCTCGTGCACAGCAGTCGCGGCGTCAAGCAGTTCCCTTTATCTTGAAGTCTCTATGGTCAGTGAGTGTTTATCTGTGAAAAATCTTGTCTGTCTTGAAAGCCCTATTTCTTTTATGTTGATGAACTCTTCTCTGGCATGTTATATATTTGAATATAGATAAGTTTTTAGTTGAAACTGGCTGATATGAAGCATTTGGGGAAATCTGCTATTTGTTCGATAAATTGTTGATGCACTGTTTGGTGTTGCTGTGTTCTCTCGTGCTTCACATCAGACGCACATAGGGACTTATTAGTATGATCATTATGATATATGTAGATTAATTGTTTTGATAAAGGCTGCAATTTGTAATGCTCGGTTGCTTTGTTTAAAAGCTTTGAATCGAGTCATTTATTTGTTGATTCTTGGATTTTTAATACCATTGTAATAAAACATGAAATATGTATCTAAGGAGTCTGTTTTGAATACAATTTGGTGATAAACATAGGTGTTTCTATGTTCTCTGTTTGTGTTTTGAAAACCCATAACAAATATTCAGGATCGTATTATACTTTTTAAACTGTTTTCATAAATTATTGTTTATAACTCTTGTCTAGAATATGGTTATTATTTGCTGCTCTAGTAACCTTGACCTTGTGAATATTTGTGTTCATTGTGAAACCCCAGTTAAGAAACTTATAGGTATTAACTGATTTGTATTCCTTGGATTTAAAAGTTTGCTTGTGGGTGTTAACCAACGACTATTGCACACTTTTGTTGATTTGATGAAACAATAAAAGTATATAATATTTAGGATGAGTCTATTTGTTAAATGTTAAAAACCCTACTGAAGAACTGATCGAATGATATGGAAATGTTTGAAATTTGTTGCTATTGATCTGATTTGGTAAATGTACGGAGTGCAAAACATGTTGGTAAGGTATGATTGGATAGTACTGTTTGGATAAGGATTCTAGAAACATCAGCAAAGGTTGTGAGTCGAAACTCATGGTTGCGACTCGAGACCGTTATGTTGACGACTCGAAACTAGGCACTTCACACGTAAGGACTCGAGACCGGCATGGTTGCGACTCGAGATCTTCTGATCTCGACTCAAGCCTGACTCGAGACCTCAAGGTTGCGACTCAGAAGTGCACGACCCGAGACCGCTTAGATTGCGACTCGGAATCTCAAGGTTGCGACTCAGAAGTGCACGACCCGAGACCGCTTAGATTGCGACTCGGAATCTCATGGTTGCGACTCGAGATCTCTTGGTCTCGAGTCAAGACCACCCGGTTTCGACTAAGACTGCTCTGCTTAGTTATTGGGCCGCACAAACTGATGTTTTGGACTGTGTGCTAGTATTAATGTTTAACTGTTACTGTTTAACTATGTATATGCTAGGATAGGCCCAATAGCGTATATGTTAGTATGACTTACGTGCCATGTGTTAGATTACGTGTAGAATTATATGTGACACTACTTGCATACGAACCTGATAAATATTAATAACCATAATAGGGTATGGTTGGCCAACACAACACAAGTAAATTGTCTGCCGAGCAAACCAAGGTGAGTTCACACACACTAAAAGCATGCGTCCCAGGGAGGGACACGAACAAACTGCCATCTTTGGGAAGAATACTTTCAGACTAATATTTCCGGGGGAACATACGAATGGGTACTTTTAAATCACTATCTCCGGGGGAGATACGTTTGGATATTATTTATAAATCACAACTAGCCAAACTAAACGAATCTCTATCATGTAAAGTCCCTGCTTACAGTACCGATTAATCGTTGGGGGCGAACGGGTTATTAGTTGATAGCGCTATTAGGTTTGACAACCTCACACCGTGACCGGGGGAGATCGGGCGTGAACTAGTATACCTTGCATCTTGGTCAATGAAGATAGACATTGACTCGGGGCACAAAATCTTCTCGTCAATAGTTTCGGTAACGCCAGTTTAGTAGCTTTCATATGGGGTAGCTCCCCATGACGTGATTATAAATGCTTTATCTAAACAACTTACATTTTCGAAAAGTTAAAACTGGACAACTCGTGAACTCGCCAACATTATGTTGATACCCTACTGCATGCTTTGCAGGTTGCTCGATACAGTTTAGGACGGACATTGCAATCAGCTGGAGTGCGTGGTTTGTAAGTTCATAACTAATAACTTGTGGTTTTAATTTATGATATGTATTCTTTTCCTTTCCGCTGCAAACTTAAACTATGTTTTGAAAAATTTAAATTGGTCGCTAATTATACCATTACTTATAATAATAACCAAACAGTTCAAAATAATTAGTGGCTGGATCCTGGTCAGTCGCACGCCTCGCGGTGGTACTCCGCATGTGGAATTTGAGGGTGTGACAGAATGTCTCGGAACGAAACTAAGACTATTCCAACATGACTTGAAAGTTATTCCGAGTTAGGGAAACATGCTTTGGCCTAATAGGTACAACACTCTCACCGAGGAGCGGTTAACGGTATTCACCCTTTCGGTTAATACATGTCCCTAGTCGATTGAAAATTCGAGACTTTGGCGGGGTTGAAAATCGAGGAGTGGGACTAGTTGTCAAGATGCGGGTTTCACCCCTAACTTGGAAACATCGTACCCTACACGTGGTTAGTACTCATTGAACGGGTCGAGAAAATAAATTCCGACTCGTTGGTAAGGGTCCACTAGAGTATGAAAGGGAAATTTTCCATCAAGATGTGGATTTCACTCCTAACTTAATGGCGTAATTCGTGAAAAAATTGAATACGTGGATTGAGAGACTTCACCAAAAGTTGTGGGTTTTCACGCCTACTTTTGGTGAAAATCGTCTCGTTTGTGGGTCTTCACGTCTTCATGTGTGATTATGTTAGCCTTAGGAAAGGCGTGTATAATTTAAGAAAAAAGACGAGATAAGAAGCAAAATAGTAAAAATGCAAGTATTTTAATCATGAAAATTCAGGAATGGTCAAGTATGGTACTTAAACTCTAAACTAGGTCAAATCATGGCAATTTTTCCTAATTTCCTATAGCTATGGCTCTAATACCAATCTGTCACACCCCAACCGATGACGGAAACATCAGAGTGAGACGATGATATGTGCAAAATGCAACATATAAATTACATCAATTGTGGCATAAAACTAACCCTTTTTTAGTACTAATGTTGGAAAAAGTGTGCTTTTGTCTTCCTTTTGTATATTCAGGATTAAATGAGCTCAAATTAGCAAAAGAAGCAAAAAGACAGCAAAATCTGACATAGATACAAGAAAAGGAACAAACGTGACATGCCCGACCCCACGACAGCATCTTCCCAAGCAAAACAAGAAGACAGAAGACTGAACACGCCCCGTGCTCAGCCAGCACGGGGGCGTGCTCAAGTGTCAGCAGAAAAGACAAAGTGGTAGAAGCTTCTATTGCCCACCACGGGGCCGTGCTCAGCGGGCACGGGGCCGTGGTCAACTATAAGATTCGCAGAATCCAGGCAAATGTTCATAGTACAGATATGCTTCAGCACACGGGGTCGTGCTTAGCGGACACGGAGGCGTGGTCAACTAATACAGACAAGCTGCAATAAATGAAGAAAGAGAAGGATGTGGACACGGGGCCGTGCCCGAGCTTCTGTTCAGCCTATAAATAGGAGTGCTTGGCTCAAGCTCAAACCATCCCTTGGCACACCACCTCTCTCACACTTCACCCACCACCATCATAACACCATCATCCACCACCATCATCCATTGTCCATCATAGAGTGTGTGAGTCGTCTCGGGATCCAAGATTGATCGTAAGAGTTCTTGACAATCAAGCCCATATTTGCCGAAGTCTCTTACATCATTTGGTGAAGACAAAGTGTCTAGTGTAATACTTTTTATTTTTAATCTTTTCACACTTTTTAATTGGTTATGTATTAATGACTTTAATAACTAGTTTCTTATGTTGAAGGTGATTTTTCCTTAACGTTTGTCCGTGGTGTCTTGGCATTATTTTACTGTCTATATAAAATAAAAGATTTTCACAATTCATATCTCCACGGTCTATATGGAGGTATGTTGGCTACCTAGTCGGGGGTTAAGGGAACAGTTTGGTAAGAGTCTTGCCATTGTTCAGTGTATAGAGTCTTGCCATTGTTCAGTGTATAGATCCTCCAAACTCTTTGACCCCCTCATAAGTTAAACTACTATTAATACTTTAACCCGGCTATTTAGGACTATATCCCTGCTGACTCAGACTACTTAGCCGAGGGTAACATCACCTTCAAAAGAGGGGCCTACCACATTATGCATTAATAACTTAATTAATTATCTTTCAATAATCCGACCCTTTAGGATTGTATCCTTGCTGACTCAAACTACTGGGTTGAGGGTAACGTCACCTCCAAAAGAGGGGCCTACGACAATAACTAAGATAATCTCTTAAATAGTGCAAAAGTGCGGAAATAATCAAAGGTACACTAAACATGAGTCGGAGCCAAGTGATTCATCTTGTCTATCTGTTTTTATTTTTATTTTCAGCATTTTAGTTAGTTTTTATTTTCTTAGTTTAAAATATTTTTCTAAACTTTTGATTTGATTAGACGTTGAGGATAAACCGGTATTAAAAGCTCTTGTGTCCTTGGACGACCTCAGTATCTTACCAACACTATACTACGCTCACGATGGGTGCACTTGCCCATATGTGTGTTTAGTGTTAGTAAATATCGTGTTTTATAAATTTAAAACTTGGCTAAAGAAAGTGTAAAAGGGCTTAAAATATACTTAAACTTATATACACACTTCACACGCATCAAGTTTTTGGCGCCATTGCCGGGGACACAAGGATTTTAAGAAAGCTTAAAATCGACGGCCTAATTAGTTTTTCAAAACCATTTTAAAACGCGCGCACATTTTTCTGAATTTTAGTTTAGTTTTGCATTTACAGTAGGTTGAACATGGGCCGTGCTCACTAAACACGGGGCCGTGCTGCAAATTTTTCATAAAACACCCAGATACAGAGCTTGAACACGGGTTCGTGCTCACTGAACACGCCCCCGTGCTCAACGAAATCAGTAACTTTAATTAAAATGCCCAGATACAGATTCTGTACACGGGGTAGTGTCCACTGAACACGGGGCCGTGTCCAGCCTCTGTTCCCGTTTTTATTTTTGTTTTCTGATCACGAGACTTGGTTGTGGTCTGCTGAGTGATTCTCATGGATCAATACTTAGGAGGTTACAACTACACCTATGAGGAGGATGATTATAGGAGTAACTATTGCACTAATTGTGGTGATCCGCACTCGGTTCAATATTGTAACTTATATCAACCGTCCACTTCATACACCTACTATGAGGAGCCCAGGTACGAGCCATCGACTTCATACACATCCTATGAAGACCAAAGGTATGAACCTCCTCCCTCATACTCATATTTTGATGAACCAAGGTATGAGCCTTCATACTCATACTTTGAGGAACCAAGATATGAGCCACCACCTTCGTATGCTTATTATGAGGAACCATGGCGTGAACAACCCACCTCATATGAGTATTATGAAGAACAAAATTACGACCCTTATCCATTATATGCTTATAATGAAGAACGATGGTGTGAACCATCTACTTCATATGGGTATTATGAGGAACAAAGGATCGAACAACCGGATTCTAGCTTTGAAAATACCGATCCTTTTTCTATAACCGAAGTGACCGATAGGATATTAGAACACCTGAGAGTTATCAATCGCTATATAAAAGAATCTCGCGCAAGGGAAGAGGAGTCCCGTGCAAGAGAAGAATTAAATAAAGAAGAGATAACCGAAAGTGTAAAAATGGAAGAACAAATAAGTGAAGACCCGACACATGAGTTAAACAACGAAAAAGGTGAGTCCGACAACGTTAGAATTCAAGAAGAGTCTAATTTTGAAGAAATTAATCTCTTGTCACCTTCTTTTGAAAATCATTGTTTAGTTCCCACTCATGCTAAGTTTTTAAAAGAGTTAAACACTAACACTAAAATTGACGAAACGGTAAGTGTTAAGTTAACTATTGATCAAACCTCGCTAATAAAAGAATACCCATTTGAAATTAACATTACACCGGTTCCATATTTCTTTCAAAATTCGTTTATTAGTAATGTCACAATCGATAAAGATCTTTGTGTTAACATAATGCCTAACTACATTTTCGAAAAATTAAGTATTAGTGATTTTTCTCCACTTCAAATACCCATTTTCCTATCCAATCGAAAGATAATAAAATCAATCGGTGTAGTTGAGGAT
>JARYGA010046366.1:0-25428 GCA_030545235.1 Helianthus tuberosus | reverse complement strand
AGAGTAGCTCGAGAACCAAACATAGATGTTGCGCGTGTTCGGCTTTCGATTTGGAATAGATCAAGATATCGTCGATGAACACGATGACAAAACGGTCGAGATATGGTTTACACACTCGATTCATCAGATCCATGAAAACCGCGGGTGCGTTGGTTAAACCAAAGGGCATAACAACGAATTCGTAATGGCCTAACGAGTTCAAAAAGCGGTTTTGGGTATATCCTCCTCTTGAATGCGTAGCTGATGGTAGCCTGAGCGTAGATCGATCTTCGAGAAGCACGTAGCACCTTGTAGCTGATCAAACAAATCATCAATGCGAGGCAGGGGATAACGATTATTGATAGTTAACTTATTCAATTCCTTATAGTCGATGCACATCCTGAACGACCCATCCTTCTTTTTAACAAAAAGGACTGGCGCGCCCTAAGGAGAGGTGCTCGGGCGAATGAAGCCTTTCTCAAGTAATTCCTGGAGCTGATTCGAGAGTTTACGCATTTCGGATGGAGCGAGTCGGTAAGGAGCTTTGGCAACAGGGTTGGCTCCAGGAATAAGGTCGATACGAAAGTCGATATCATGACTTGGCGGTAGTCCGGGAAGATCATCAGGGAACACATTAGGAAATTCACGGACCACAGGAACACCCTTCACTTCTGTATTCCCTTTCTTTTCCTTCTCCACTACTATAATGTTAGCCAAGAAAGCTTTGTTTTCCTTGCGGAGATACTTGCTAGCTTGGACACATGACATGAGTTTGAGACCTCTCGAAGCAGTTTCACCATAAATACACAATAGATCACCATTCGCGAGCGAGAATCGAATCATCTTATCAAAGCACACGACTTCAGCATGGTTTTCGTGAAAAAAGTCCATGCCTACTATGACGTCAAAACTTCTGAGTTGCATCGGAATAAGGTCAATTGGGAAGATGTGATTGTTGAGCTCAAGAGTACAATCATGAAGAACATAATTAACGGCGACAGTTCTTTCGGTAGCGACTTTGACATCGAATGTCGAGGAGAGTTGGGAGCATTTACGACTAAGGAGCTTCTCGAATTCAAACGACACAAAGCAGCTATCGGCTCCAGTATCAAACAAACATGAAGCATAAATACCATTCACAAGGAACGTACCATTGACCACGTTGTTGTCAGCCTGGGCTTGGTGCACATTGATGTTGAAAGTTCTGGTGAGGGCGGCTTGTTGCTGTTGCTGATGAGGGTGCTGCTGCTGGTGTTGCTGAGGCTCTTGCTTCACAACCCTATTCGGGCACATGTTCGCATAGTGGTAGGGATCACCACATGCGAAGCAGAATCGGGAGTTGACCGTGGGTGCCTGAGCCGCTTGTTGGCCTTGTGGGGCTGGGAGCAGAACTTGATGAGCAGTGGCTTGAATCGGTGCTTGACGGGGACCAGTACGGCAGTTAGCAGTGAAGTGGCCGTACAAGTTACAGTGTGCGCAAAAAACGGTAGGAGAGACCCACCGGGTGATGATAAGAACATGTTGGGCAGGCAGGGTGAGGGCCTGTGTATGCACGCTTTGCAGGCGGTGCATAGGCAACTAGTGCTGGACGGTGTTGAGATTGCTGCTGAGCCGGTACGGCTTGAAGTGGAGCAGCAGTGATAGTGACAGCACAGTTCTTGTTGCTGGAGCTGCCGTTGTTCTTCTTCTTCTTGCGCCAAAAGACTTTCGATGATTGAGCGGCGGCAGTTTCAGTGGATGGTGCGGCGGTGGGTTGGTGCAGGTTCTTTGATGTTTTATCCCAAAAACCAGCTTTTACTCACTTGTCGTTGATTTCAGCGGCAAGCAAGTAAGTTTCTTCGATCGTCGCTGTCTAGGTGGCATGCACAAAATCTGCAACATAGTCGGGTAGAGCTCGAATGTACTTTTTGATGGCCATGTCGGGCGTCTTCACTTGATCAGGGCAGATGATGCTGAGTTGCTTGAAACGAGCAGTCAGGCAGCGTTGTCACATTCTTTCTGCTGAATGTCCCAGAACTCGTCCTCCAGCTTCTGGCGCTCATGGGGAGGGCAGAACTCTTCGAGCATAAATTCTTCAACTCGTCCCATGACAGACCATAGGCTGCATCATTTCCGCGCTTGTTCCTTTCGGCCGTCCAGCAGTCTAGAGCGCGGGACTGGAAGACGCCGGTCGCGTCCAGTGTGCGGAGATTATCAGGACATCCGCTCTGTCGCAGGGTGACCTCGATTGAGTCAAATCATTGAAATAAAGCCGCAGGGCCTTCTTCGCCGGTGAACTCTTTCGGTCCACATGCCTTGAACTGTTTGAAGCTGAAAGCAGCTTTGGGAGTTTCGGTTCTGGATTCCTCAGACTATTTGCTCATGTTTTCGTACAGTTCACTGACGACTTGGGGTACAACCTTTGCCATTTGCTTAGTGATCATGGCAGCGAGGCATTTGTCTGCTTGCTTTCGGCGGGCATCTCGGGTAGCGCGAGATCCAGATGACGACATTGTCTGCAACAGACATCGTCACAGGACTCAACACAATATAATCGAATCTCACCTCACAATCCTAATACTACTAAAGCTCAAGAACACGCATAATCACGTAAGCACATAGGCACATAATCACAAATCCACATAAGCACAGAGACACATAAGTACATAAGCACGTAGGGCGCAGAAGCACAGAAGCAGATACGCATGTAATCACAAGATGCAGTCAGAATACAGAAAGCTATCATTCAAAGTCTGCGAGCATTCGAGCATAGCGATCACGAGTAACATGTCGAATTGTATAGCATAAGCGTATAATATATCATAAGGTCGTCCAGAATTTAGCGATTTGTCAGCGTTTTGAGGTAGATAAGCAATGCGGGTCGTGCGTGTCGATCAAAGTGGAAGCGAAAATCGAATAAGTCTCCAAAATTAAAACACATAAGCAGGTAAATACACATATAAACATATAAAATTGACGAATCATCAGAGTCAGCAGTTGCGGGCTCAGAATCGAAACACATAAAAATCGTGGAATAGATCGTCTGTGGCTATTAGACATCGACTATCCAAAGTGATTCGACTATTCTCAAGGACTTGTTGCACACATTTTGACCTTCAGGACCGTGCTTCTGCCTCGATTCTCGGGCGTTCGTCGCGCATCCCTTTAGTTATACCTTGACTTTAAGTTGTTGGAGTCCGTCGAGACTTTGGTGAGAGTTTTGTAAATCCAAGTAAAAGTCAGAACAAGTCATCAAGGTTAGGGTTTCATCCCTGGCTTAACAACTTCGTTCCTGTTTTGACAAAATAAAAGAGGATTATGCGTCAAAGTATGGATTTCACTCCTGATTCAACGTAAATTCTCGTGTTTATAGATGAAAATGCGAGGCGAACAAGCAAATTTGGTCGAGAGTTTGCGGTTCTCACACCTAATCTCGGCCCAATCGCTCGTCCATTCTTTGAAACTAGTGATAGTGCATCGTTGGCGAGAAATGGCAGTAGCTTGTACATAATCCCTACTTGGATATGCACAAGTCGGTCTGTTTGTTCCTAACTATAGACTAGGTCTCTAAGACATCGACCCAGACTAGGTCGTGTCTTGCCTAATTCCCTATAGTTATGGCTCTGATACCAATCTGTCACACCCCAACCGATGGCGGAAACATCGGCGCATGGCACTGAGCGAAACAGATTGTCCAGAAGTTTCCATAACAACTATATTTACCAAGTATTTAAAGGAACACGTCCCATACCATGTCATAAATGATAATACAATTATTACAGAAAAGATCTAGTCAAATTCTTCTGTTCCGACAACTCAGATTGTTAATACAGACAACTGCTTATTGCTTTCTAGACCTTCCCTAGCCTCAATTTCATCACCGCAAAATAAAGCATCCTAGCAACTTAAGCACCTGTCACATGCGTTAAAATAAAAGTCAATACACATAGTGTAAAGGTGAGCATACAAGTTTGATAATAGCATATAGAGTTCGAAATCGTTACGCATAACCAGCATGTACACAGTGTAAAATGAGGCATGTTAGTTATCGACATGAACCTATCGATACCAATGACTGCGGGTTGACTGCCCAAGGCAGTTCGCGATACATACTCACCACCGTGAGCCATGTAGGTAATTGTCCTTAACAACCCCTGAGTGAACAGGTGCTGAGTCTAAACTAATAGTACTATCGTTGCTAAGGCAGGTAGACAGCATTCCATGTGTAAACATAACAAATAAGCATTCATTAAGTCACGTATACATGCGATAATGATTAGCGTTTAAAGTATTGCGTAGTGTGTTCGATGTAATTTTGTATAAGTAATGTATGTAACACCCAAAAGTGCGTAAAGCAAAAAAGGATCGAGTATACTCATAGCGATTGGTGGATTGAAGGGTGCGCTAGAGAGTAGGGTTAGCCTGAACAGATTGACAGCATAACGATAAGCAACGCGTAAAACGATACAGAGTGCAGGAGGGTAGGACAGCAGTTAGATCGGATAGCCGATCGTTCTGGTGACAGCCCTCTCGGATGGTCATCCGGTTGGGTGACCTTTCGAGTGGATTGTTTCTTCCTTTGAGAAGGATGTGTTTGTGTATGATGGCTTGACTTTTGGAGTTTTTGTTGTAGCATTTTGGAAACATAGAAGTACCTCTACCTTTCGGGTCGATCGATCGAACGACCGTTCGATCGGGCGACAATCCAATAGGTTACACACTTTCGCGAGAATGAGTTCACAGCAGGTTGTCACTCGATCGGAAAGTTGTTCGATCGGGTGGCATCCCTTGTGCATTGAACATGTTGAAAATTGTTTAAGTGTTGAAGTGTTGATACATCACATAATCGGACGGTCAGTCGTTCGAGTGGTAACTCGATCGGACGACAATCCGTTCGGTGTTCCAAAAATCTTGGGAGTTGATTTGAAAACTAAGGTGGGACCAAGGTGAAAGTCGTGTGGATGGGCCAATCGTTCGGTTTAGCTGTTCGATCGGACTCCATCCTGGTCGACCTGTTCGTCTTACACTTGGTTATTTTGATTGTTTGTCATTTTATCGAGACGTTTTGATAACGTGTTAAGCAACATAACCCTTGTCAATACTTGGTACCCCTGATCGGATAGGAATCACCCAAATCCGTCCGGTTAACCGTTCGAGACGATGTTCCATGTTTAACCCGAAATCGGTAGTCTCATGGATAGAATCCAGATCTTGAACCAACACAACCACAAGGATGAGTAGTAAGTCAGCACAAGCTCCGATTCTATCGATTTTGAATGCATTGAGTGTAAAAGAGTTGAAAGAAAGTTGGAAAACCATCTTTCAATCCTTCTCATTGTGAATATGTTTAGATCTATGAAAGATCTTTGTTTGTTTATGTGGAAATCGGTTAGATCTAAGTTGTTCTCGGTGGATTGAGACCAAAACATGAAGTTCTCAAGAACACATGATGACGTCATCCTAGAACACCTTGAATCTTGATGATTTCACGGTTAAAAGTTATACTTCAAAAGATAGAATGGTGTAGGAGTGCGTGTTGATTAAGGAAGTACAAGATTTAGGACGAGATCTTACCGGGATTGCGAGAAATTGAAGGGAAAAGGAGATTGGAGCGTTGGTCGGACAGAGAGTTGCCAAAAGTGGAAAGTATGAGGTGACATGGGGTATTTATAGGGTTACCCAATGTGGAAAGGAGATGGTCGATCGGGTGGCAGCCCGGTCGAACAGCCTGACTGATCGGACAGCAGTCCGATCGAACGGATGGTCGATCGGCTGGTCATCTGATCGATCAGTCGCTTGGTTCGAGTGTTCGGTGCAACGAGTTTGCCCATTTCGATTGCGATTGCGAGCATTTTGATGCTATAGAATTTCCTAGTCAAATTACTTTTAATCCCAACTACTATATCAACATACAATCATCCTTATTTCGTATTCGTTTAGCCTTTGTGGTTTGATTGCGATTGAGTTCGATTGCGTTTCGATTGATCACCACAACACAACATAAATAAACATGCACAAGTAACACATAAGGCATATACACGTATAACAATAACCAAAATGCGTAATTCGAGTTGCGAGTTCGATTGCGATAAGCGATAAATCGATCAAACATGCGATAAATAGCGATCAATATGCGATTATTAATAGATACTCTACATAATACAATCAACGCGATAATAAAACAGACTAATTACAAGTGAAAGAAGTCAAAACAGGAATTGAGCAAGGAGAGACAGGTCGCAATTAGCAATCTTTTCTTCCTTTGACTTCAATCTTGACTTTGACTTTGACTTTCGAAACACGGGGTGTTACAATATGAGGTTTCAATTGTCCTACCATCAGCCGATCCCACAACAGGTTCTGATTCAAGAAGCATCAGGGTTAAACAGAACAGAGACAAAGCGTTTAGCTACTCATACTAGCTACCATGTTGCTAAAATCCTGGCGTCGCCCACGCCAATCCTAAATGCCCTTCCATGAGCATCATTTCTCGTGT
This sequence comes from Helianthus tuberosus, assembly GCA_030545235.1. Classification (NCBI taxonomy): domain Eukaryota; kingdom Viridiplantae; phylum Streptophyta; class Magnoliopsida; order Asterales; family Asteraceae; genus Helianthus; species Helianthus tuberosus. Next base: position 18,974 of record JARYGA010046366.1, on the reverse strand, counting down.
TGTGGTACTCGTTGCGAGGATTTTCAGTACTGCCGTCGTTCCCTTGGTTGTTGTCGTTTTAATTTAACAACGACCACTCCATGTCGTAGGTACCTTCATTTCTATACTGTTGGTTACCAATACAAGTACCTTGATGTTGCCGTGACTGTTGCCTCTAATGCTGTTGTTTAAAACAGAGCTCTACGATCTTTCACTGACAGGGTCCATCTTTTCACCTTCCATGGTACGTGCTAAGGCACTACTCATTGTGCTGGAAGTTTCACATTCCACTCTATAGTCAATTGTCATCGCTTATGTCCTGATTGGTTCGTAAAGGTTGACTCCCATCAGTTACTGACTAGGGTTAGAGATTCGATTGCAGTCACTTTGCTGGTGTTCGTTGTCGGTAATCAGGGTCGTCCTAATACTGAGGTCGGCAAGGTACTACGCTCATCTTCTTGCCCTTCGATCTTGCATGTCGATTGAGTAATACACGGTATGCTGCTAGAGTGTTGCAGAAGTAATCGCACTTTGGGATCTAAGACGTCAGCACATTGAGTTCCAGCAAACAAAGAGGAGTGTGAGAGGTATAGACCAATCATTGACGCGGCAACATCCAGCCCAGGGATATTCGTACAAGTACCTAACATTCTACACAGTTCGCTAGGCGTTCAGATGGGTGCTCAAGTAATTCTCGACAGCAGCGAGATTTGAAAGGATTCAGAGATGAATGAAAAGATCACATTCGGGTAGGAGGCAATCACTACTTTGACTCCTATACATTTGTTACGTTTCTCATTGATCGAATAACAGAGCAGAACCCCTTCTTCACTTGTTAAGCCTCACTGGGACTCACATGCACTCCACATTATTATTATGTGTGCACCCACAATAATATTGTGATTTTCATGCTCATCTCAGCTCCCCCTAACTCATGTCGAATGGTTCCTCAAATTCAAGTAGCAAACAAAGAGCATCACGAAACATGAGTCATGAATGTTTAGGGAAATACCACCCTATCAATCACATAACACATGAAAGTAATACATGAAGTCATACTGTTGTGCTAAACGTGCAATCACATACAATAGCATATCTAAGTGTTCACTAGTTATGCAGTACAATGAGTATACGAGAGACGAACCTTGCAGTCTGGAGCTGAGTGTCATGGTCGTATTCAGAACTTGTTCGGTTATAGTCTGGTTGTTTAAAAACGTTTTAAAACCAAGTTCACTATAACCAGTGGCTCTGATACCAAACTTTCACACCCCCAAAATACCACATGCGGAAACACCACGGGACGTGTGACGTACCAGGATCTAAGCCACCAATCACATTGAACTATAGTATATATTTAAATAAAAACATTCATTCATTATCACAAAGTGTTACTAAACATTAAATGTAATTCATTGTATACAACAAAAGCATAAATAGTTTGTTAAGTGATTCAATGACCACATGTTCGAAAACCATTAGACTTGTCTTGCAATCCCATGTATCTCGACCCATGACTACTCTAGCCTTCCAGACAGCAAGTTCCAAATGATATAATCCTATGGACCTGCAAGCATGCAGACAAGTGTGTCAGACGACGCTGGTGAGTTCAAAGTTTGTTAACACATTTTAGTTACCAGATATAAGTATAAAACGATTCAATGATTTGATGTTGTTATTAAATCGATTACCGCAGATGGCTCTAGATTTATTTGCTCAAACCCTAATGCTCTATCACACATTGGTCAAGTGGTTAAGGTAATTAGTTCACGACCGTCCTCCCTGGTACGGTGTGAGGGTGCCAAACCTAATAGCACTATCAACTAATAACCCCGTTGCCTCTCCGGCAACCAATCGAAATATGTAAGGGGACTTAATGATAGAAATGAGTGTAATAACCAACATCCCAATAACCCGACGTTCCTCCCTGGAACGATTACCAGATGTCCCTCCCTGGGACGCATGCTTGGAAAAAGAGCAGTGAATTCACCTTAGATTGCTCGGTATGTTACGTTACATTACCCGTACCTAGTTGGTCAACCATAACCTATCGTGGTTACCAAGTACAGTCAGTTTTCGTAATCACACAAGTCACGTATTTAATACAGGTTGCATTCATCATCAAGATCATTGTATGGCATGTATCAAGTATCCAATTCACATACAAATCCACATCCCATGTCACCGACGCAAATCAACACATAACACATAACAGTTATTCGAAGTCATACAAAACCGCAATTCATATATATGTTTTCGTAACAGTACTTAACAGCCAAATGTGCCATTCATAGTGACCAAATCATGTTTCCTCATTTATAGTTAATCATCATTAACGTACAGTAATAGGGTTCCATTAACCAATTCATCCTTCATTACACATGCAATAAACATCGTAACCTACTGCACATGCAAAGCTTCTCGGCGAAACACCACAGCGACGAAAAACCAATTTCGTCGAGGCCACATGTGACGAAACACTACTATTTTTCGTCGGTTCCGTGCGATGAACTATCCTTATGTTTCGTTGAAACCATTTACACAGAAGTATCACTATGTTTCGTCCAAGCCAAGTACACAACCTTGATCTCATAACAACAGGTATCAGTTACACATTTCACGGTTTCCCAATTCAGATCAAACAATACTTTTAGACGATTATCTCGTATTCCAGTTATGAACAATCATCACCAATCATTAACACATACCCTAACATATGATTATTAATCAACAACTAGCAGTTTACATGATCATAACTATCAAAACATCTATTAAATGTCATCTGAATCCCACAATTATCAAAACATCTATTATTATTTCAAGATTATAGGAAACCCTCAGATCAAACACATCATGGTTCAAATAATAGTTTACATGATCATAACTAGTCATCATGGATCTTGTTATCACACATACACATCGAACACATATACATCATGTACAACCTAATCGCTACTAATCATCCACATATTACACAACTATGCACGGCAAGAAAGTTAATTTAAAACATCGCAAGATTACACTAACCAAATGGATCAAGATGCAAGACGGACTCGAATGAGGAGTTTCACGAAAAGAGATTGTTGCCGCCGTGTGTTGCCGTCGGGTTCAAGAAACTCTAGGGTTTCTGTGCTTACAAGTCCTAACTACGTATTATATGCTAGTAATATACAAAACTCTTGAAAGGTGGGCTCAGTTGAATAGTTTGGGCCGGACACATGTGGGCCAAAGTCCGCCAAAGGTGGCTGCGGTTTGATAAGTGTAGCCCCCTTATATATGCGGCCCACTAAACCCTTAGACACGCAACATATACAATCATGTTTTACGTTTAGCAAATTACGAGTGTTTAAAAGAATTAACATATTTAAATTTAACGGAGTTATAACAACACAGTACGTTTCACATTGGAAAGGGATAACGAGAAGTTAAGATCACAAGATTAAACGTCACTAACCTTGAAAGTTCGGGTTGTCACATTCGAGGCTTTGCCAAACGAGCAAGACTAGCAATATTTTGGTGTTGTGCTCAAAACACCAAGCCAACAACAGGAATGATGGTAGATTGGTTAATCAAGAGACTTAAAGGTCATGAGTTGGAGATAAAGAAGATGAACAAAGTGAACAGCACGCCATATCAACAAAACGTTGATCTATACTATCAGGGCAGTATGATTCAAAACTGCTTTCAGTGCTAAGAGTTCTAATGTTGTGACACCTGAGAAGACCAGCAGCAGTTTTTCATCAAACAACGTTCTCACGGAACTGGTTCTAGTACATCTTCTTCATCTGCTTCAAACAATCAACAGTCACAAAATGCTCTAAAGAATGTATTCCAGTGCAACATTGCTGTTAATCTGAACAACGCTCAGAATTTCAACGAAGAAACAGTAAAGCAGCAGATGGTATTCCTTGCATCGATTCTGGAGTCGTACGAAAGTTTGGTAGCTGGAAAGATTGGGAACACTAATCCAACCAAAGAGGACTACGATCAAATCGATCCAGAGGAGATGGAGTTGATTGACATTCGTTGGTGCATGGCAAGTGTAGTTCGCAGAGCTCAAAGATTTATGGAAATTACCGAGAGAAATTCTATTGGAGGTCCTTCGACGAAACTCGGATTCGACAAATCCAAGGTGACTTGCTTCAAGTGTATGCAGAAAGGGTAAGTGAGAATGTTGAAACTCGGCAGTGGATGATACTGCAAATCCCTTTCGCGATGATTATTAGAAAAAGGCCATCTGTCATAAAAATCGAAAGGAGCCACCGAGGATGAAGCAGATCGAGGAGACTCCAAAAGAAAAATCAAGAGCATTGGTAGTAATTCAGGATGATAAAGGTTTTGATTGGAGTGAATTTTTTCCAGATGAGGACGCAGTTGGCTTCGCATTTATGGCAAAACAAACAGAAGAAGAGGCAACATACATCCGTCAAAACATTATAGCACAACATATGAAGAAAAAGATCTACGATACTTAGAAAGAAGCAAAAAAGGCAAGAAGATGGGATCCAGATCGTGAATGTTACTTAGATCCAAAAGGCAACATCTATGTGGATCCATCAACAGTTGATGTCGAAACTCTCATGAAATCAGTATTGAAAGCTGAAGAACAGAACAAGATCGACGATGCAAAGAAAGCCGAGAAAGAAATGCTAGAGTCAAAGAAGGTAGACAAAGGGATCATCGACATTACTAAAGAAATGACAGCAGAAAATCTGACAAAAATGTCAGACCAAGTTCTAATGGCGAAAGCACTCGAGGTAGATTCCAAGTCTGCTTCTAGTTTTGAGTCATCAGAAAAGGTTAGTAGTTGTGGTTCGGAAACCGAATCAGGTAAGACTGATTGTGCTAAAACAGAAAGTGTTTGCAGAAATTGCATGAAAGAGTGCAAAGTCTGCAGCACACATGCGTATCTCTCAAACAAAAGAATCCAGGATTTGTTTGAAAAAGTTGGAAAGATTGAAAAAGAAATTTTAAATCAGGATAAACTGGTTAAAGTTTCAAGTGAAAGAATCAAAGAATTAACCGAAAAGATTGGAAAAGATAAAAGTGATGGTTGAACGTTTTCAGAAAGAAAATGAAAAATTAATTCTTGAAAATAGAAAAATTTCAGAAAATTTTGAAAATTTAAAAAGAACGGTAAAAGATTCTGATGAACGCAATGGTAAAACGTATAAAGAGAATCTTCACTTATCGGGAACTCTTAAAGTGAAAGAAAGACAGTTAAACCAGCAACTGGATGAGATTGCAAGTCTTAAGCTTCAATTCCAAGAAGCTAAGGTTGAAAACGAGAGAATAAATCTGAAGCTTAGCAGCTATAACTCCGCTAGCTTTGTTCTTCAACACATAGTTCCTAAACCAATCGGGAAGAACAAAGCTGGTGAGGACGTTTACTCAGATGGAACAGGGGTGGGTTATCATCAAGTTCGACCACCTGTGCTTAATAACTTTTCAAAGAAAAAATCTGGGTTGGGTAACGAATCTGAAACAAGTGAGAAAACCGATGTTGAAAAATTACCAGAAACAATTGATGTCACATTCACTTCAAAGTCTGATGAGGATAGTATTCAATCTGAAGTTGTGAAAAATGTAGTTGATAAAGTGCTAAAATCAGACAGTGATTCAACAGAGGAGGAAGAATGTTTTCTAAACAAATACATCCCGAAACCAAAATCCCAGAACAACTTAAGTGATGATCCAAGTCTTGTCGTGTACAAGATGCAAGGTTCGGATAAGTTGTACTCGGATATTGAGTTTCCGAGTGAGAATGTGAATCTAGATAAACTGAAGAAAGTTTTTAAACTTGTTGAGATTGATGTTTCTGAGATTGAAGGGTTAAAGAGTTCCAAAAGGTTTTTAAACTTTGAACGTGATAAATCTTACTACAAGAAACGTGCCGTGCCACCATGTTTTAACAAAAACAATCAAAACAAATGGTCGGGTGGAAATCAGGGTGGTACGAGTTACCCAAAAAGGAATTTTCAGAAACAAAAGTTTGTTGAAAAGAAAGTGTTTGTAAAGAGCTCAAGCTCAATTTCCAAACAAGAATCGGAAATCTTTTCAAAAACGAATGAAGAATTTTTTTTCTTAGAAGGCCTCACAGCTGCAGACTGAAGGTAAAAGTCGGGATGTTGATACCCGTACTTGCTTCAAATGCAATCAGGTTGGTCACACTGCACGCAAGTGTACCAACTTGAAACCTAAGCATGTAGTTGTTGAGAATGCGAAAAAGAAAAATGATGTCAAAGGTAAAGCTCCAATGTATGTTGAGAAGAATGCCTCGAAATCTGAAAAGGTTAAAACCGAAGTTAAACCTGTTAAACAACAGGCCCCATCACAACCGGTAAAGAAAAATGACAAATTTTACAAACGGGTTGCTTCTCCTCAACAAACTTGGAAGCCAAAGTCAAAATCACCAGCCAAGACATCTGATGAAGCAACATCAAAGGTTCAGTCAAAACAACCATCTTCAACTGAACAAGTTAAGATGGATGTACCTTTGGATTATTTTCAAAAGCTTGAGAAACAAACTTCGACCCCATCAGGGAAGAAGTATGTTCCAAAAAAGGTTCAACCATCTGGTCAACCTCAAAAAGATGAATTCTTTCTATATAAAGAGGTTGAGGTTGGAATCGAGGAAAGCTTGAAAGTGAATGATAACAACTTCCCACCTCTATACACCACATCATCTCACTTTAACTTCAAGTACCCGAGTCAAAGGAGGCTTGGGTTGATTCAACTTCTAACTAATTTCTTGTAAAATGTGCAGGAGCTTCCAAGGTCTATCTCGAAGTGGATTACGGACAGTGGAGCATCCCCACACATGACAGGGCGAAAGACCCTTTTGTACGATGTTAGAGGTTTTAACGGTGGTTATGTCGGTTTTGCGGGAAACCAAGGAGGACGTATAATCGGGGAGGGAACGTTATAAAACGGTGTTGTTACTTTTGAAAGAGTTAACTACATAGCAGAGATGGAGAACAACTTGCTTAGCATTTCTCAGATTTGTGACAGAATGTACTCAACTCATTTCACGAACAAGGAATGTCTGATTCTGAAGCCGGGGTTTGTCATCCCCGAGGAGTGGACCATAATGTGAGCACCAAGGGTAAATAATATGTACATGTTGGACATGAGCGTTCTACGACTACCACGGGTCACCCTTAGTGTTTCGTATCGAAAGCTACTGAAAAGGAGTCAGTGTTGTGGCACCGAAAAATGGGCCACATTCACATACGTAAAATGAATAACCTGGTGTATAACGATCTTGTTAAAGGTTTTCATTTAAAGAACTTCCACCTAGAGGGAGAATGTATTAGATGTCTGAAAGGAAAGCAACACAAGAAATCCCATCCGAGGAAAATGGTGAACTCAGTCTCGAAGCCACTTGAAATACTTCACATGGATCTTTTCGGTCCTGTAAATGTCAAAAGTATTACTGGAGATCTTTACTGTCTAGTGGTTACTGATGATTATTCGAGATTCTCGTGGGTGATGTTCCTGAAGTCTAAGGATGAAACATTTGAGAGTTTGCTGAGACTATTCAGAAAAATAGAGAACCTGTACCAGACCTGCATTTGCAGACTACGAAGCGACAATGGTACTGAGTTCAAAAATAACAAAATGGAAGAATTTTGCGACAAGAAGGGTATATCGCAAGAGTTTAGCGCACCATACACTCCACAACAGAATGGAGTTGCAGAAAGAAAGAAAAGAACGCTGATCGAAATGGCAAGAACGATGCTAGCTGATTCAAAGTTACCTATCAACTTTTGGGGAGAAGCTGTTTCTGCCGCTTGCTATAAGCTTAACCGTGTACTTACTGTGAAGAAGCATAATAAAACATGTTTCTAGCTGATCAACAATCGCAAGACAAATCTTGAATACCTAGAGCCGTTCGGGTCTCCTTGCACAGTTCTAGATCACGATGGAAAGTTTGGTTCGAAGAATCTAGAAGGTATCTTTGTGGGCTACTCCAGTCCACTTAGACGAGTGTTCGTTCCAAGTCTCAAGAGGATCATCGAAGCACAACACGTTGAATGTCAAGGCTATACAATGCCTCCATAGAAGCCCGCAGACTCATGGTGATTCAATTATGATGCCCTATGGGATTCATTTGACTTAGAAGATGAGCCATAGTACTTTGATGAATTAGATATCTTACAGGATTATGAAGCATCCCAGGGGAGATTTCCAGCAAGGTGTTCTAAATGTCAACATACTTCCAATGATAATGAAGCTGGTCCTAGTCACACTGGTGAAAATGATGATGTTCAGCAAACTCAGACTACTTCGAAACTTGAACCTGCCCCAGAAAATCAGACAACAACAGTTTATGATAATTCAGAGTCTGATTCAGATAGTCCAACCTTTGATCGCGGTGATTTAGAATCTGAGGGGGAGCAGATCCAATCTTCAGACCAGACAGTCCATGTTGATAAACAAGTTGTGGACCAGAATGTCACAAATTTGGAAGGCGAGGTGAATGTTCCTGGTGAAGTTATGCCGAGGAATGTAACATATCACCCCGAGGAGTTGATTATAGGAGAACTGCAATCAGGAGTTTGCACAAGAAGCCAAATTGATCATGGCCTTACATGTTTTTATACTAAAATTGCTCCATTACAAACTAAATTCTCACTCAGTTGCTTTATTTCTTAGATTGAACCTCAAACATATAAAGAAGCACTGACGGAAGAATCATGGGTGAATGCGATGCAAGAAGAGCTTACTCAATTTGAAAAGCTTGGAGTATGGAAACTTGTCAATCTTCCTGACGGACATAGAAAGATAAACACCAAGTGGGTGTTCAAATGCAATAGAGACGATCGAGGAGTGATAGTCAGAAACAAAGCTCGACTCGTTGTTCAGGGTTTTAGTCAACAAGAGGGGATAGACTTCACAGAAGTGTATGCTCCAGTTGCTCGATTTGAGGCTATCAGAATATTCCTTGCTTTCGCTTCATGGAAAAGATTTAAGGTTTACCAGTTAGATTTCAAGTCGGCATTCCTTTACAGAAAGGTGAAAGAGGATGTATATTTCAATCAGCCACCGGGCTTTACCGATCCAATCCACAAAGACAAGGTTTAACTACTGGACAAAGCGTTGTATGGTTTGCATCAGGCCCCGAGAGTCTGGTACGAGATGCTCTCTCAACACTTACTTGCCAACAGCTTTATCCAAGGCAAGGTGGATGCCACTCTCTTCACTAAGGAAGTCGTTGGGCATTTACTGATCGTTCAGATATATGTTGATGATATAATTTTTGGGTCAATAAACGATGAACTCTACAAAGCTTTTGAAAAGGTGATGAAGCAGAAGTTCGAGATGTCGTCAATGGGTGAGATGAAGTTCTTCCTAGGGCTACAAGTCGACCGGATGCCTAAGGGAACTTTCATACATCAAACAAAGTACGTTTACGACGTTCTGGAGAAATTTGGGATGTCTGAGACGGCGCCTATGTCCATCCCATTAGCAACTAATCATGGTATCAACCCTGATCTCACCAGAGAGAAGGTCGACGAAACACTATATCGCTCAATGATTGGTTCGCTGATGTACTTGACATCATCCAGACCAGACATCATGTACCCGATATGCCTCGCGGCCCAATATCAGTCAAGTCCAAGAGCCTCGCACATGTCTATCGTCAAAAGGATCCTACGCTACCTGAGAGGAACCCCAAGCCTGGGGTTGTGGTATCCCAAAGACGGAGACTTCAAGCTCGAAGGAAACTCAGACTCGGATTTCGGTTGCTGCAAGCTTAACGCAAAATCAACAACTGCAGGATGCCAATTCTTCGGACCCCGATTGGTTACATGGCGGTGTAAGAAGCGAACCTCTATTGCTCTATCAACATGTGAAGCAGAGTACGTGTCTGCCAGTAGCTGCTGCTCGTAGATCCTGTGGATTCAGCAACAGATGCGCGATTAAGGTTTTTAATTTCTTACCTCTCCTATATTTATTGATAATGAGGCTGCAATAAACATAACGAAAAATCCGGTACATCACGCTAAAACTAAACATATAGAAATTTGACATCACTTCATCTGAGACTGTTTAGAGAAGAAGTTGATTCGAATAGATAAAATCCACACCGACGAACAAAAGGCAGATTTACATACCAAAGCTTTTGATAAATCACGTTTTCAGTATCTTTTAAAATTAAATGGTATGAAGTTGTTGTCGGGGGCGGAGAAAATTCTTGGCGTTGATGAGAAAACCGAAGCAGAGGATGTTGAAACGCACACTGCTTTGGTTTGTCGTCTTTTTAGTTGTTTACGTATTTAGGGGGAGATAGATATATTTTCAGAAAATAAAAAAACAATAAAAAATGCAAAAATACAAAAATACAAAAATACAAAAACATTAGATATTTTCAAAATCCAAAAGCATTAGAAAATCAAAAAGGGTTTGTGTAGAAAGAGGATATGATAGTACATCAGCTAGACAGTTACGGTATGCTAAAGAAATGTAATGTTTAAAAGTGTTAAACGGTCTCACTGATGATATGCCGATAGGTTTTTACACGTTTAGTAGACTGTTTCGGGATATAAACGTAAAATCATTCTTGCTTATTTCGTGGGGAACATCTCTCGGATATATAGGTAACCCCTGAAATCTTGTTTGAAATATTTTATATTTCTAACATACTAGGTCTATGTACTTGATGATATTTGGGGTATTATACCTGGACTTCTTATTTTGCGGAAGCAATAGCTTAGTCCTCGTATAATACTCTGCACAGCTTTAATCATTAAAGCCTCCCCTCAGTATAAAAAAATGATAAACATTGAAAAATGTGAATCATGTACTGTTGAAGAAAAGATCCCCAAGAGGGACACACCGAAAGACGAGCCATCATCTCTTTGTCTGAACGAAAGTTCTAACCTGAGCTCTCATGGCCTCACACTACCCTTTATAGATATCATTATTGTATGTTCACCTGTAAGACTGAATATAGATATCTGGATACGAGAGTATATTCTGTGGTGGGACACGCGTATAAGTTAAGTTCTTCAAAACACCTAAATCGTATCCTGAATAAGTTGAAATCTGTGTGAAAATTTCAAAGGATCAGTATATCGACAATCTATGTGAATTGTTTAATACTTAGTGTGAATTAAGCTCAACGGTACCTGTAACTTGTCAGCAGCTGATATGATCTTCTAACACACTCACCAAAAATATGTTTGTAAATAGTTACTGTTTACTTTACTGCATTTCATTTCAGTTTAGCATAAAACCCAAAAAGATTTCAGTATATTTTCTCTTAAACTTTCTTAAAATCACAAACAGATTTTATATTCTGCTTTAGTTTTAGACAAACTAAAGTGGAAAGCTGCTCTTCAGAATCTGAGAAGTGAGCAAAGCAGAAAGATTCTGGACTGAACAACTAGGTTGGGAGCTAATCTTGAAAGATTGAGAATTTCATTGTTTAAACAAGTTCATTGACTTGATACTTGTACAATTTTCAGAAAAAGTGTGGCCAAAATGTCAGATGTTTCGTTTCGGGTCAACCAAGGTCACTAACTTGGACTTGGTAGGCAAATTGAGTACCTAGGGTCATTAATTTGGACCTAGATACTTGAGTGGATTCCTAAAACTGACCAAAACAAATAAAATTATAAAAATGAGAAAATATTAAAAATTGAAAAAGGATGAGTGTGGATCGGATAGCCATCCGAGTGATGGTCATGCCTATATATAGGGGGCCAAGGTGTTTAGTCAAACTTTTCCGTTCGAACGACCCTCCGTCCCATACACTCAAACTCTCTCAATTGTTCTTGATTATTTTATCACACTCTTGCTTTCCAAGATACATAGGATTGTTGGCACGCTGAACCTTCACTATGGGAAAGGTAAGATTACTAACTTTCACCTTTAAATTTTGATGAAATTGATAGTTTTAGAGGGTGTCGGTGACTGTTAGGTGTAGATCTTAGATATAGGCTTTGTTAGTGATTTTTGTTAGATTCTGAACATAGGGTTTTGTAGATCGGCCTTAGATCTATAGGTTTACCGTTTCAATTTCATCAAAAACAACTTAGATTTGAAGACTGAATGTTGAATAGGTGTCGGCAGCTGGTGCACATAAAGTCAAATTAAACTCAAACCATTAAGTTTTAGGGAAATTTGAACATGGGGTTTTGTTAATCGGCCAATTCTCTACGTGAAAATGTGTTCAATTTTATCAAAATGTTAGAAAATTTTTGATGTTCTTGTAGGGAATCAAACTGTTCTTCATTGAGCCATGGAACGAATGGCAATCTGATCGGATGGCCATCCGATCGGAGGGCCATCCGATCCATGACACCCTTATATGTTTGAAAATATTCTAAGTGTTTGTACATACTTATCTGTTAGTTGTTTTCAATCGAATGGCAATCCGATCGGATGACCATCCGATCAGAGGGCCATCCGATTCAAAACACTCATTCACATTCTTGATCTTTCATTGTGCCAAACTGTTCATCATCATTTGGAATGAATGACAATCCGATCGGATGACCATCCGATCGGAGGGCCATCCGATTCAAAACACTCATTCACATGCTTGATCTTTCATTGTGCCAAACTGTTCATCATCATTTGGAATGAATGACAATCCGATCGGATGACCATCCGATCGGAGGGCCATCCGATCCAAATGCACATGGCTTGACTAATGTTGTTCTTTAATGTTTTGGCTCATCCGATCAACAATATTGAGTAGAATGTATAGAGTGAGATTTCCAGTATTAGAAAATTTTTGAAATTTTTGAAAATTTTGTTTTGTCATTTTATGTCTCGAAGTTAGTGCAGATTTTAACATTGACATTCTTGCAGACAAGAGCATCTGATTGGCATCCAGCTCACAACATTTACTGCATTTTAGATGAAAATTATGCAAATATGGAACCATTCAAAGATACAGAGACATTTTTAAAGGATAGTAGAATTGCTAAGGCATTGACTGATAGGACGAAATGTTATGAATCTCATGTAAGGATGTTTTGGAAGTCTGTGAAGTACGATGAGAAAGAAAAGATGATATATTCAACCGTACAGAATAAAAACGAGAATGATAAGGATATTGATATTGAAGTTAAGTTCAATGTGGCAGATGTTAGGAGGGTATTGGATTTGAGAGATAGTGATGATGACCCAGTTATCGTACCAGAAAGGTTATGCAAGGGTTTATGGTTTAGAATGGGATTTACTGGACACGTAAATGATAAATATCTCAAGTCTAAATTTTGTCATCCATACAAGTTCATGGTTCATTGTGTTATACAAGCTCTATCACACAGAAATGGGATGTATGATGAGACATCGGACTACATTATGAACATTATTACATGTATGGTGCTGAATAGGCCTTATAAAATTTCAAAAGTGTTGTTTGATCACATGATTGACAACATCAAAGGCGAAAAATACATTATGTATCCAAGATTCATTCAGATGCTGTTAAATGATCAAGTACCTGATTTGCCAAAGGATCCTGTTGATGAGCTAAAATTGCATCATATGACAAGTGAGACCTTGAGTAGATTGAATCTTTATAAAGGTTTGAAAGAATATCAGGAGCCGAGAGTTAAGGGGATGATTTGTAAAATTAAAGATCCAAACTATATCGCACCTGAGAATGATGCATGGAGACACGAGAATAGTGGTTCAGGGGATGAAACTGAAAGATTGAGTGAGACGCATGAGAAAAAGCTACAGTATTGGTTTGTGAAGGATGGAAAGAGAAAGAGAACACCGAAGGTTTCTCCCACAGTGACTGCACCCAAAGTGGTTACTCCAAAGATTGTTACTAAGGGTATAGTTGGAAATGGGGAGTCACATAACAGGTTGATAGAGTGTTCTTATTAAATGTTATACTTATAAATTTTATTATTTGTTTTGCAGAGCCAGCTAAGAAGAAATCACCACTGAGGCTTGTGGATGAACAAGTAATTCCTCTGACTGATCTATTGCAGCAAGGTGTTGACTTGATAAAAATGACTCTAGATGACTTTGTAAAGAGAAATGAGGAAGCTAAAGCTGCAAAGGAAGCTGAGGGATCTTCAAAGATTGTTGGTGATGAAAGAATGAAAGAAAAGGAAGTTGAAGGAGTTGTTCACACAGACTCCAGTGCAACAGAAACTGATACTGAACCTGAGATTGATACTTCAAAGATTGGAGTTGGAAAGATAAAATTGAAAGTAAAGCCTTAAAAGAAAAGGAAAGATTCTGATGAAGAGGATTCAATGTACATTCCAACACCTGAAGAAAAGAAGAAAATTAGAAAGCGTAAAGCCAGACCTACAGGTGTTATTCCAAGGAATGTGAGAGCTAGAAAAGGAGCAGCAACAATGCCTGAAATTCAGAGTGGTAAAGCTCCAGAAGTTGAAAATATTCAAACTCCAGAAGTGCAACAAGCTCAAAGTATTCCAGAAGCTGAAGTTGAAAGTGTTAAAGCACCTGAGATTCAAACGATAGAGGGTCCAGAAGCTGAAAAGAAAAAGCCTGAAAGTCCATAATATGTTAGAGTTGAGAAGAAAGTTGATGATGATGATGATGAAGTTCAATTCATCGGTGAAAGAGAGTCTACTCCACCACCTCCACCAGAAAATCCAACAATTCATATTGTCGATGATGAAAAGAAAGTTGAAGGTCCTTCATCACCAAAGAATGATACTTCTTCTGGTTCAAATGATGGATTTCCTAAGATTCATGGTGAATTTTCAACTGATCCTCCTGAAGGTGATTACGATATGTTTCATGATGAGAAGATCAAAGTTCTCACAAAGAAGGTAAGTAGTTTATAGAAAGCAAAGAAGAAAGTTGAGTCAGAACGTGATGAAGTGAAAAAGAAGCTTGCAAAAACAATAGAAGTGAATGAAGAGCTGAAGTTGGCAGTAAATGATTATGCTGAAAGGATTGATGAGTTAATAGATGATCTTGGAGCACAAGCTAACTTCATTGATCAACTCACTACAGAGTTTGCAGAAGTGAATGCTAAGAATGAGAACTTAAATGAAGTAAACAAGACACTGCATCAGATGATAGGTGAGCTGCATGAGTCATCTTCTAATGAAAGTAAAGTTTTAAGACAAGAGATTGAAGCTCTAAGGGCAGACAAAGCTGTGAAAGATGAGCAGCTGAACATGTTATATGCTGTGATGGAACACAAGCTTGGGATCAATGTCCAAGCTGTGTAAAATGAATTGGAGATTCAAAGGGTTAAGGAAAGAAGAGTTGCTAGGGAGAAAGAGTTAGTGAAAGAAGCAACACAGAAAAGGAAAGGGTTGGTAGTTGATACTCAAGAGGTTGCAGGTCCTTCTAGCCATCCTGAAGGTGATGACGTTGAAATGGTTGATGCAGAGGTGAATGCAGAAGTGGAAAATATGGATGTTGATCCAGAACAAGGCTTTGTCCTTATTGGTGAATCATTCTCTCGAACTTATAGTTTGAAAGAAGTTATTCGACTAGTGAAAGTTGAACAACGGAAAGGGAAGGTGGGAGAAGCTGATATGAAATTACTATGTTTTAAAATTAGAAAAAGAAGAAGAGGATGAAGATAAGCTGGATGATGAAGAGTTGAAGGATTTGTTTGATGACATCGACAATTATGATCCAGAAAATGATAACGACAATGATGATCAAGGGGCAACTGGGTTGCTAATTGTGAAGCCTTCAGTTCAACGATCTCTTGATGATTTTCTTAACGATGAGGTGAGTGAACAAGTGGAGGATCAGCAGCAGGAGTCTTCTTCTTCTGGTAAACAACGCACTGATTAGGTATTTCTAACTCAACCAAAAGTTATTTACTTGCATGCTGCATTTGAGGGGGAGTTAGAGGTACCTAGGACCAGAGAAGAAATGTTAGAAGAATTGGGTTTAGATGATGGGAATTTAAAGTTTGATATAGAAGACGAGATTTCACCGTCGCCAGAGAGAGAATATGAATTTAAGTTTGCAAATGAAGCTGATAATTTCAATTATGTTGAAGTTGAAGAGGGTTCTGATATATATCTGAAGAAGATACACCCTTTCATTACTCTGGTATTGATGACACATTTCCTATTTTTGCTGAGATGTTTAAGTCACAAAATGAAGATTAATTACGTAAGAAAGTGGTGGAAAAGATATCAACTGAGGGTATTCCTAAGACAGTTCCAGAGGAAACATTGTTAGAACGAAGAAAGAACTGGTTCAAGGTTATGCCTAAGGAAAGGAAATACAAGAGACCACTACAATACTTCACATATCATCCAGATAAATCTCTGGGTGACATTCTATCTTGGGGTTATCTTGAAAATTTAAAAGTGTATGGTATTCGAAGGGAACATGGGGTACAATATTTCGAGTTCTTATCTGATATCAAAACACTCCCTTGGTGGGATGTGGAGGAGCTTGTACAAACCAAGAATATCAAATAGTTCTATTACGATCTTGATGTGAAGATGCACGACCAGAAGTTATGGGACTACAGAAAGCTCCAGGCAAAGAATAGATTTCCTGATTGGAAGCCATAATTTCCAAAGCAGATTGTCAAATTTGATTTAATCACAGGAGAAAAAGATGTTACTCTGAAGATAAAGCCGCCACGATGTCTAAAGAATATGCCACTGCGTGCGATGGAACAAGACTTTTATGAACACTTTCAAGGTTGGATGTATAACCAAAGCATAGCAGAAGCGATTATCTCTTTGTTTGATAAGAAGACTGGAGAATCAAGGCGCATCAACGTATTAGATCCGATGTGGTTGGTAAATTGTTCAAAGAAGGATATTGAGTGCTTATGTTTCAACAAGATTGTGTATGATGCTCCACACAAAGTTCAAGCACAACAATATCAGAAGATGGCGAACTTATGCTTTGCAAAGGATATCAATTCTGGAAGATATTGGGAAACAAAGTTCAGAGACATAGAGTTGGAGGAATTTTTGAAGAAAGAGAAGCGAAGTGAAAAATTCAAGCAGATAGCTGAACGAGCAGTAGTTCTGGGTAAAAGAAAGCTCTTTAGGCCTCCACCGACAGACCAAACGCCAGTTGAATCTGAGGAGAACAAGATCCCTAGGTGGGATAGAAAGCGAGATGGAGATCCTGAGTATAGAAAGTACTGGAATGAGATCGGTAGGCCTCTGAGGCGCAAGATGCTTGTTGAACGTGAAGAACAGAGGAGACAGAAAGCTAAAGCTAGGAGACACAGTAGGAAGGTGAAATGAAGACTATACAGGAAGGAAGACTACAGCTACATCCAAGGGGGAGTTTGTTAGTGCATTATGTCTGTAGCTTCCGTCTGTATCAAGCCTATGTATTTTGTCCTGTATGTGTCGTTGTACATTTGTATATGTATGTATTTTGTATCTAGACAAAACAGGGAACAGTACGTTAAATGTCAGAACTCATCCGAATGGATGATATGTGTCATCCGGACGGATGGTCATCCAATCGGATGACACCAACTCCTCCATGGTTTGCCAATAAATAGTAGAGTAGGGTCATTTGTCTAGAACCTTTTGCCATTTTGTCATAGCGAAGCTCTGTCCAGTTTGCATACGAATCTTGTGTACTTTCATATCAGCTAATGAAATTGGACAAGTTAATCGTGGATATCGTTGTTGATGATTTTCTGACAATGCCTAGGGATTCCGCACCTCGTCATTGATCGATTCGCACCACGTTCATCTAGAACTGACTCCTGCGTTGCACTCACACATATGACTATGAGTAGATCACTCACCTAAATATAAACATGCTTTTATCAAAAGAAGGTCGTTGCCCAATAAGCAATGATACATAAGATCGTGATGTCATTGCCAAATGGGTCTCCCATGTTTGAGTTTCAATGCTAGAAAGGTATCCATCAAGGTGATCCTCTTTAGCCCTTCCTTTTCCTTATCGTTATGGAAGCTTTCTCTTGCTTAGTTGCAATAGCTTGCGAATCGGGGAGTTTTAAGGGTATTAAATTACCTAATGGGGGTCCGGTGGTGTCTCACCTTGTCACACCACGACCACGTAAAACAACAAATTGTGGCGGAAACATCGGGGAGTGTCGTAACAGAATCATTGTTTCACAACCATGGATTTAAATAATTTCGTTTTATTGAATTAATGAACTCATTGTTTTATTACAAATCAGATAAATACAAATATCGTCTTTCAAGTTTTAAGTCGCTAAGGCACGAGTCCATCCTATGTATATCATGCATCAACAATCATCATATAGCATCACCTGAAACATGTGTAAAAATAGGTATGTCAGCATAAAAATGCCTGTGAGATACATAGGTTTTATTTAAATAGGATTCATGACTTATAAATTTAAAGAAAAATGTTTAACAAAAATAGTCATGAACCTTAAAATAATTTCTTTTATAAATCATACTAAAATTGATAAGAAATCAGATGATATGACAGAGTGATGCATAGACAAATAAATAACCAAGTAAAATGAGTTTGTATAAAATGTGTTGTTTGTAAAACAATGTTTTTATAAAAAGGTTTGTAGTACATATAAAAATATACCTTGATTTTAAGAAAATCGGTTAGGTAATATATTAAAATATATTTTAGTTCCAAAATATATATACAGATAGTATATTA
Organism: Helianthus tuberosus; assembly: GCA_030545235.1. Lineage (NCBI taxonomy): Eukaryota > Viridiplantae > Streptophyta > Magnoliopsida > Asterales > Asteraceae > Helianthus > Helianthus tuberosus. The sequence goes on along the minus strand of JARYGA010046366.1, from coordinate 419 downwards.
AATATACTTTAGTTGTCAAAATAATAGTTTTCAGTAGTATATCAAAAGTATACTTCGGTTTTATAAATAACATATTAAACTATGCTTTGGTTTTATAAATAACATATTAAACTATGTTTTAGTAATTAACAAAATATATGTTGTTTTATACAATATCACATATGAGAGCATATCAAACTATACCTTGGAAGTATAACAAAATATATATAAAAAATGTGACTTAGAATTCATTCAAACCTTAGTGTATCAAACTACACCTTAGAGACTATAGAAATACCACAAAGGCAATCTCTATTTGGACAAAAATCAGTTTCTGACATTCCATACAACAGGAATGGGGTGTCTAGTCCTATAGCGCTATATCATACTACCAATCGGTCTGGTGAATGTATAAAATAAGTACAATCCAACAATTAATT
>JARYGA010046365.1:0-12322 GCA_030545235.1 Helianthus tuberosus | reverse complement strand
AAGTCCACAAGTTTGGCATTTGCGGCACTTTACATTGGCATGATGATGGAGGCTACATTGGTTACACAAGGGTGCAGTTCCATTGTATGGCTTCCTAGCAGGGGGTTGAGCTGGTTGGTTGGGGACGGCTTGATCATTGTGAGTAACCATGGCGAAGTTCTGAGAAGCCTTCCGCTTCTTTGACCTCTTAGGGGATCCAGTCTGTTCATCCATGGTCTTTGATTCCTCGATTGGGTTCGATTCCTCAACCGGTTTCTTGTCACCTTTTCGGAAAAGCTTACCTTTCCTGATCTTTGATTCAGTCAAGGTTGCAGATAGCTCAATGGCCTGTCTAACTGTAGTAGGGTTGCTGCCAATCACAATGTCTTGTATTAAGTCAGGGAGGCCATCAATGTACTTTTCGATTGCCTTATCCAAAGGCGTGACCATGTTTGGGCATAACAGACTTAACTCCTCATAACGGTCCGTGTAGGCTCGATGCTCACCGCTGTCTTGCTCAAGATTGTCGAATTCCCTTTCCAAGGCCCTAATCTCGTGACGAGGACAGAATTCCTTCATCATAAGGGCCCTAAGTTCAGCCCATGTCTGTGCTAGAGCAACTTCTGCACCACGATCTCTCATAACCCCGTTCCACCACGTAAGGGCTCTCTTCTGGAACACACTCAAAGCAAACTCGACCTTGCGATTGTCAGGACACTGCACGTGGCGGAAAGTATTCTCAATGCTCTCGAACCATTGAAGAAGCCCAGTCGCTCCCTCAGAACCACTAAACTTGAGTGGTTTCGCCGAGTTAAAACTCTTGAAATTGCATGGACCATTGTTGTTGTTGTTGGCTTGATTCCATTGAGCAAAGAGGTTTGGGAATTGAGCAGCCATTTGCTGCGCAATGATTTCTGCCAATTCGGCAGTCGCTATCTGGCTTTCGCGTCGAGGAGGCATTCTAAAAGAGGAAACATGAAAGGAAATGAGTGAGAGAATTAGACGAAAAGAATGAGATGAAACAAATCTGATGAAAGCAAGGATAGTGGTCATTTGTTTGTTACTACAAAGCAACAAACGACACACAGTGACTAATCAAAGTAAATGGGTAAAAAATAATGTATCGCGAAGACATGCTCGCCTATAAGTGAACACTCATCCCAAGAATTCCCAGGTAAGCACAACTGGTCTCGCGTCTGATGAGATGTATACGAAGTGCTTGCCTAGACAGAAAACCCAGAATACAGGCATTCACCCTTCCAGTTTGCACGTGTTCACATTATTTAAAACCCAAAATCTTAACGAGATTTTGAAAATTCAAAGGGGTTCAAAACCATATAACAGAGGATTCAAAACCTTACAATAGAGGGTTCAAAACCTAGTAATCAATCATCCTAGAACAGATGATTAGTTTTCAAAGCGGTTTTGAAATTTGTGTTCTTGTTGTGGTCATCGCCTAAGGATAGGTGACGGTATTGTTTTATGACTAAACGCAAGTAAACTCGCGTTAGGATCCTAAGAAGGTTATAGACTAGGTCAAAGCATTACTAATAACCTAATTCCCTATAACCATTGGCTCTGATACCATCTTTTCTGTCACACCCCGACCACGTAGAACATACTAAACGTGGCGGAAACGTCGGGGAGTGTTGTAACAGAATTAATTGTTTCAAATCCATGGCAATAGAATCTTCGTTTTATTAATCAAATATGAAAGATTACATTGTTTTAAACAAGAACCAAAGAGTACATAACATAAAGTAACTAGTTCTTGTCTCGTTTTAAGTCACTAAGGCACAGGTCCGCCTAAGTATGTCTTGATAAGTCCTATGCATCATCTCCTGAAAACACATGTGAAAATAGGTACGTCAGCATAAAAATGCCTGTGAGATACATAGGTTTGTGAAAATAAGATTCATGACTTATGTTTGAGAAAATGTTTAGTCATGAACCTTGTAATTTGCTTTGTTTTGTAAATCATTTGAAAAACGATAAGATCAGATGATATGTATAAATAAGAGAATAATGTATGGTTAAATGAATAACCATTGTAAAATGAGTTTGTATAAGATAAGTTGCTTGTAAAACAATGTATTGTGAAAAGTATGTTATTTGTATAAAATGTTATATGTCTCAAACTGAAATGATTTAAATAACGCTACGATATGTAATACTATACAAACACTTATATATAGGAAGTACCAGCGGCGTATCCACCATGCTTGTATCATATTACACACGCTTCGTTACTTAAATCACTTACTCAAACCAAACCATCAAGATGTAATGTTTAACAATTGTAGAAATGTTTATGTATAGTCAAATACGGTTCACACGGTTCACAGATACAAACGGTTCATAGATACAAACGGTTCACAGATACAAACGGTTCACATAGTCAAATGTTTACAACGGTTCACATAGTCAAATGTTTACAACGGTTCACATAGTCAAATGTTTACAACGGTTCACATAGTCAAATAGTTATAAACGGTTCACATAGTCAAATTGTTATAAACGGTTCAAAAATGTAATGTAAAACGAAGTACTAAGTATGCACACAATGGACATACATAGCATAAAATGTAATGTAAAACGATGTACTAAGTATGCACATAATGGGCATACATAGCACGAAGTAATGAAATCATGTACTATAATGTACTAACAAACATAGCGGGTATATGATGTGAAAACAGGAAAGCATGAAAGTAATAAGTAGGCACATGTGTTCCACCCCAAAACAGTTTGGAAAACAGTAAAAGAGGGGTCTATGTACTCACTTGAGATTGCTTAGTAGTCCTTGAGTAACAACCAAACAATGCTAGAGATCGCGGATATCAAACGGCACCTAATATAGGTAACTATGTTAATAACCGGACCTAAATCGGATGATTGGATAGAATGAGGGTTCGTAAACCAAACGAGTATAGAGACTCGTGTTATATGGTTTAACAAAGCCTACATACTACAATGAAACCTAACCTAAGTGCTTTCGACCCATCGCAACCCATTAAGGTAGCTTATGCTACTATAACGCGTCGTTCGCGTGAAACGCGTTCGGACCGCCTAACTAGCCCTATGACAAGTGTTATATGCCTAAACATGTTACATAATCAGTTATGTGACAAAAGTTTAGGTTACATATGCTTAATTACCAATTATACATGAAAAGGGTATTCTGGTAATTTACCTAAGGCATATAAACTACCTATCATACAACTACTCAAACGATGTGACCATAGGGTATAACCTCGGAAGGTTATTCCCTACCTACTATGGTCACCTAATGTATTTGGTTGGATCCTAATGATCGAACAAATGGGTCGGGTTCGAAGGTATAAGAGATTTATCAGATCGCTTACCCTACGACCCTAGACAACGTGGTAATCAGTAGGCATAGTCCCAAGGGACTATAACCAACGTGATTACACTCACGTTGCGAAGTTCAAACGAACTTCGCATTGACCATAAACTGGTCAACGTAGAAAGTCAAACAAAGTTTGACTTTCAGACTCGAAAAGACTCGAAAAGCAATAAAAGAACGAAAGAATACTTACGAAGGGTCCCCGAATGCTAATCGTGATCAAAATAACTCAGGTATGAAACAATGGTTCCAACTTAGAGTCTTTTTAATCAGATTCTTGTGGGTTTTGCAATGGGGGTGGATGGGTATTTATAGTTTTCGGGGAACCGTTAAGATCGTTTCATGGAAACCGTGCTCGAATCTTGTGCGTACACTTGTTCAATTGTTGTGGTAACTAAAAATGATCCCCCATGAGCTGAAAGGGCAAGTTAGAATGTGTGGGTGTGGATTAAACAGCTGGAATCAGCTGACTAATCGATCTTATCTGTTCTGGAAGGCTGACGCGGCCCGCTTCAGGATACACCAAAACTAATGCGGGCCGCATGGGGGTTCTGATCAGAAAATAAATTTCAAAAATGACAGTTTTGGTCCCTGTTGTGTATTTAAGCCATTCCCGACACTTCCAAGGCCCGTAAAGCCAAATTTAAGGCCCTAAAATGATGCCTAAATATTGTGGACATGAAACATGCTCAAAAATATGCCGGGTGTTGGTTCGTTTGGTCGTACGAAAGCGATGTTCGCTTAATTACGACGGAATGCGCACAAGCGCGAAAAACGATCCAAATGGCGTGACGAATGGATTTTTCTTGTGCCAAACACTAAAATAAAATATTTTAGTGCTTACATAAATTTTGGATGTCCGGATGTATTCAGAACGTAAGTTATGCGCAAAAATGCAAACTTGTGCACTTTTTGACACTTTTAGTCCCTGAATGAGCCAAAAGTTTATTTTAGCACACCGAACCCCTCAAAGCCTATTTCTAAGCTATGTAAAGGATATTTAGGGTGTGTTTAACTTATGGTCATGTTCCGGAATGTTCGTTACAATTCAAATTGGCATACTTTCATAGTTTGTCAAGTTTAGTCCCTCTAAGCGAATAAACTAGATTTTGCCATACCAAAGCCTTCAAAACTTATTTCTAAGTTATGTAAAAGTTAATTAAGGTATGTTAAGCCTATTTCACTATTCCGGAGTGTTCGTTGCATTAAACTGGTTATATTTACGCATCAGTGCGCGTATAACCCTCCAGAAAGCGATTTAAAGCTTGAAATCGAACAAGAGTTGATATATGCAAAAGATACACATATTTATACAGATCCCAAGTATGAAATACAATATTTCATTGGCTTGGTATTTGTTTGATGGTTGAAGTGACACAGGTGTCACAAAACTTCCTTAATGGCGATTAAGGTCACTAATCACGTTCAACCCCGTTAATCGTCCAATCGCGATTAGATTTTTAAAAAATTTCACCATAGTTTCCCCTAAACTATGGCGTTTTCCACGTTTTAAAAACGTATTTATTTGATGTTTAAACCCATAATCACAATCAATCTTCAAATCAAGTTCCAAAACTCAATTTTTACATGTAACCATTCTCACATAATTATCCACACATAATCCTTGGACTATATATATAAAATTTTAACCACATTTTTAACAAGAACATGATAACACTTATTGAATCTTTGAACAAGATTACTTAAATCATCAATTTAATATACTTTAAAGTCTTGATCTTTCACTTAAATTACTTTGATTAACATACTTTTAACAACAATATAGTATAAGTCATGATGCTTAGTTTTTACAAAAGTTATCTTGGCCATAAGTCATTTCTAAGTTTAAAATAAAGTTCACGGATTATGTGGATGATGATCTTGTTAAGATCTAAACATAAAAATATTTAGATCATCATCACTAGCTTAAATTACACAAGAGCATTTTTTTAAACATCCTACTTTAACATAATCAACATCAACATAAGCATAATCTAACACATAACAACATAATCAACACATAATATATCTCATAAGTAGACTTTTTATGTTAAGATTAGTGGTTTAATCTTTGATTAATATTTTGTTCAAGATGATTTAACACGTACATTAATAAACTACATAACATAACAAGCCTAAAAAATGGTATTAGATGATCTTATAACTTTGCAAAGGATTAATAAGCTTTAGATGAATATTAGAATGATAAGAAAGCTCCAAAGTGTATCCTAATGATTCTCCATGCATGTAAGCTCCATAAACTAACTTAAAATGGCTTATTATGTGAAGTTTAGGACTTAAAAATGAAGAGAATATGGGGGTTTGGGGGCTGCCGAATTCAAGAGAGAAGAAGAGGTGGTTTTTGGTTTCTTGAAAGTGTTGAAAATGATGAATGATAAAAGGTTAAGTGTTATATTGTTGCTAGGACAATCTAGGATAATAGTCAAATAAAGGATCTACATATCATCGCTTCTTAGTGGGGGAGTATGGAAGTGGTTAGTGGGGGGAGGATGGTCGAGGGTTGATTGGGATGCATGTGTTTGTTTTATTATTATTTGTTTATATATTAAACATGTTATATATTGGTAAAAGGTAAGATAGTGTTGGTAAGGTTAGTGTAATTAGGGGGTTAAGATAGTAGGTTATAACTAGTTTATTAGTTTAGTGGGTATTGATTTTGGATGGTAAAAATGCCACTAGTTCGCTCGTTGGTTCGATATCGAATGATATACGAAAGGTGTAATGTCGTACCGAGAGCGGTGGTTTTAATTCACCATCAATGCCACGATGTTTATTTAAGGCGTTTGTGATGCCAGAATATAGTTAACCAGTTCGCTAGTTTCTTGTTTTAGGCAATTGGATGGTAAAAATATAATTTATTCGCCTATTGGCTCGATTTTGGACAATGTGTGAAAGTCGTGGCGTAACACCGGGAGTTTATGTTTTGGGTATCCCATTGATATCCCTAAGCTTGTTTATGATGTAAAATATTATTTACAAGTCCTACAGACATTAAATGCTGAATTTTAGCGTTGCGGACAATTTATTTTTGCTACGGCTTGGCGTAGAACGGACACTTTATAAATATACATTTTTTTCGGAAAGTTTATATGTTTTATCATTTGGTGCCCCCTAATTAGGGGTTTTTAGTTATATTTCAATGATTGTAAGCCTTCATGCCATTCGTTGCTCGTTCAGACAGTTTTCAGAACTAGCTGGCATGAATAGGGTATTCCGGTAAATAGTGTTTTCAACATTTCGCCAACATATTTGGACATAGTTTGTAGTTTTCTCGCGGCGTGAGGAATGTAACGATATTATTTGACATATTTAACCATGTCCTATAATTGCTAGACTTGACGCGACCTAATCATGCATTAATTAACTAAATGTATAAATTAAGTTGTTAAGTTGTACGAAATTACCATTATTTTTTCCGGTTGTCACATTCTCCCCCCAATAAATGAATTTCGTCCCGAAATTCAAGCTGCGTTACCGGTTGCAGGGGAGCCTTGGAACAAATGCGGGTACTTGGACTTGATTTGATCTTCACGTTCCCATGTATACTCGGGACCTTGACGTGAGTTCCAACGAACTTTAACCAGTTTAATACGACTTATCCGCGTCTTATGGACCTTCCAGTCCGTAACCTCATTAGGTTCTTCAGTAAATTGGAGTTTGTCGTTAATGAGTATCCCGTCTGCTGGGATGACCACTGTCTCTTGAGTAGGGCTTTTCTTTAAATTCGACACTTGGAACGTGTCGTGTACACTATTAAGCTCTTCCGATAGCTTTAACTTGTAGGCTACGGTTCCAAACTTTTCCAATATCTCAAAGGGTCCAATATACCGAGGGTTCAACTTCCCACGCTTACCGAATCTGACTACGCCCTTCCAAGGCGAGACTTTCAATAAAACCTTGTCTCCGACCTCGAAGGATAATGGTTTGCGTTGTTTGTCGGCGTAGCTCTTTTGTCTATCACGAGCCGCCTTGATATGGTCTCGTATCTGAAAAATTTTGTCCGTAGTCTCCTGGACTAACTCCAGACCAATGAGTTGTTTATCTTCGGTCTCCGCCCAACATAGCGGTGACCGACATTTTCGTCCATACAAAGCTTCAAACGAGGCTGCCTGGATGCTAGTGTGATAACTGTTATTATATGAGAACTCCACTAAAGGCAAGTGGATATCCCAATTTCCACCTAAATCCATCACACAAGCACGTAGCATATCCTCCAAAGTTTGTATTGTCCGCTCACTTTGGTCGTCCATTTGAGGGTGAAAGGCCGTGCTAAGATCCACTTGTGATCCAAAGGCCTTCTGGAATGACTGCCAAATTCTTGACACGAACCGACCGTCTCGGTCCGATATTATAGAAACAGGCACTCCATGTCATGCCACAATCCCCTTAAGATATAACTCAGCTAGCTTTGCAGTGTTATCCTTCTCATAGATAGGTAGGAAATGCGCGGACTTCGTAAGTCGATCAACGATTACCCAAATCATGTCGTGACCTCTCGAGGTCCTGGGTAACTTAGTGATGAAATCCATCGAGATTTGTTTCCATTTCCATAGGGGGTCTCAGGTTGTTGCAATACTCCCGAAGGCTTTTGATACTCGGCCTTAACCTTTGTGCACATGAGACATTTTCCGACATAATTAGCAATGTCGCCCTTAAGGTTAGGCCACCAGTAGAATTCCTTTAAATTCTGATACATCTTATCTGATCCGAGATGTATATAGTACTTCTACTTGTGTGCCTCATCTAGAATAATTGCCCGTAGGTCACCAAAGAATGGAACCCAAATTCGTCCCATGAAGTATAAGGCAAAATTGCACTTTTCGTCCTTTATGTTTCAGGGTTTCTACAGGCGCTATCCTTTAAGTTTAAAAATTACACTCTATGTCCTTTATGTTTGCAACCTATAACAGGCGGTGTCCTTTCTTGTCAACCCAGTTAACTTTTGATGTTAAAACCCCTCTTTGTAAAACTCCTTTATGTGTAATTTTTAAAACCCCACATCTTCTCCTTAATATATCTGGTAAAGCACCGTTCCTCTGTTCCACCTTCTTCTTCGCCACACAAACCAGATCCCGTTAAACCCCTGTTCTGGCCAGCCAATAGCTTGGTTCTAGATCGGTTCGCGCAGGAACTTCGTCTTCGTCTTTGAGTCGGAACCCGGAACCTGGAAATTCACTTTCACACCCTTTCTTCTTCATATATATACACCACCAGAAACCCTAAATAATTAAACTTTATCTTGCAGATCCATGTGAGTTCCACAATAAACCCTAAATTTCAAGTAATTAAAAATTTAACTGAAAACAAACGGAGGTAGTAATAGATTACCGATTCAGATGAGAAGAAACTGTGTGAAAAAGAGCCGCCGGAGGTGGATCTCCGGGACGGAATGCGAAGACCACGTGATACGCACCGCCACATATTTGTCTATGGGTGTATCAAAGTGTGTATCTATGTGTATATATATATATGATGTTATATATAGGCTGCTATTGGTGAACAATGATAGGAAGAGAAAGGAGAAAAGGAGTGATATAATCAGTGGCGGATTTAGAAAACTTTTATAGGGGTAACGTTTTAAAAGAAAGGGGTAACGGAATCGAAAAAACGTTAAAAAAACGTCAAGTTTTTCCAAAATTTACACTACCGCCCAAGCGCCAAGGGGTAGCGGAGGCTACCCCTTATGATAAGCTACATCCGCCCCTGGGCCTATAATGAAGAAGATGGACTGGTACAATTGTTGGGTATTATGCCTAAATTGCCATTGCTTTGATGTATATTTTTTCTGGAAAAAGAAAGAAAATGGAAAAGGGGAAGGATAAATTCTTTATTTTGATCCATTTAATCAAAGACTGAATCATGAACTTCTCAAATTATTGTTTAATTCGATTAACTATAACTATTTACATAAAAGGTCCCTCATGTTTGAAGTTGAGAGAGACAAGGGATTTTAACATTAAAAGGTAACTGGGTTTATGAGAAAGGACACCGCCTGTTATAGGTTGCAAACATAAAGGACATAGAGTGTAATTTTTAAACTTAAAGGACAGCGTTTGTAGAAACCCTGAAACATAAAGGACGAAAAGTGCAATTTAGCCGAAGTATAATGTTCCATCCTCCGTTGGCATTAATTGTTTTTCCATACCGCGCAGTGTTTCGGCTTTAACATTTTCTGGCTTAAGTGCCTCATGTTGTGCGTCATGAATCCGAGTTGTGAGGTTCGACTGAATTGTCATTTCTAAGGCTCGCACCCTTAGAGGTTTCGCACGTTCTTTGCGGCTCAAGGCGTCTGCCATAGTGTTCGCCTTGCCCGGGTGATACTTTATTTCACAATCATAGTCGTTCAACAACTCGACCCAATGTCGTTGTCGCATATTTAATTCTTTCTGATTAAATATGTGTTGAAGACTCTTGTGATCCGTAATAATGGCACAATGAGTTCCGTATAAGTAATAATGCCAAATTTTCAGTGTAAATACCACCGCACCTAGTTCAAGGTCGTGGGTGGTATAGTTTTTCTCGTGCACCTTTAACTGTCGAGACGCGTACGCGATGACTTTGTCTCATTGCATCAACACGCAACCAAGACCTTGACGTGAGGCAACGCAGTAAACTACGAAGTCATCGGTACCGTCAGGTAGAGATAATATAGGCGCATTACAAAGTTTATCCTTTAATAGTTGGAAAGCCGCCTCTTGTTTCTCACCCCAATCAAACTTTTTAATCCTTTTGTGTTAGGGACGTTAGCGGTTAGGCAATTTTTGAGAAATTCTCTATAAATCTTCGGTAGTAGCCCACTAATCCCAAAAATTGTCGTACTTCAGGTGGGGTCTTAGGCGCATCCTAGTTCTTGATCGCCTCAATCTTAGCCGGATCGACATGAATTCCCTTCTCGTTCACCACGTATCCGAGAAATTGCACTTCGCGAATTCAGAATTCGCATTTAGAAAACTTTGCATAGAGTTGTTCCTACTTTAGAAGCTCCAAAACAACTCGCAAATGTTGCTCGTGTTCCTCCTTCGATTGTGAATATATTAAGATATCATCATTAAACACGATCACGAATTTATCCAAATACGGCTTACACACGCGGTTCATGAGGTCCATGAATACCGCCGATGCATTTGTTAAGCCAAACTGCATAACAAGAAACTCGTAATGTTCGTAACGAGTTCTAAAAGCCGTCTTGGGGATGCTTTCTTCTTGTATTCTCAGCTGATCGTATCCCGATCTCAAATCGATCTTAGAGTAATAACCTGAGCCTTGTAGTTGATCGAACAAGTCGTCGATTCTCGACAGCGGGTATCGGTTCTTAATAGTAAGTTTGTTCAATTCCTGATAATCTATACACATGCGAAGGCTATCGTCTTTCTTTTTAACAAATAATAATGGTGCTCCCCAAGGTGAGAAACTCGGTCTAATAAACCCTTTGTCTAACAACTCCTGCAGCTGAGTAGATAATTCTTGCATTTCAGACGGGGATAATCGATACGGTGATTTTGCCACTGGTGCCACTCCTGGCACCAAATCAATGCGGAACTCCACTTGTCGATATGGAGGCAGTCTAGGCAAGTCTTCAGGGAAGACTTCGGGAAACTCCTTCACAGCGGGGATATCCTCCAATTTTGGCTCTTCAGCCTTCTTGTCAACCACGTGAGCAAGGAAGGCCATGTAACCTTTTCGAAGACATTTCTGCGTCTTCATGCAGTTAATGATCCGGATGGGTGTCTCGCATTTCTCCCCATGAATTACAAGCGTTTCTCCATCTGGCAATGGAATGTGGATGGTTTTCTCGTGACAAACCACTTCAACCCGGTTGTCGGACAACCAATCCATGCATACAACCATGCCAAAGCTATACTTTTCATCTTTTACAAATTTTTCATTTTATGTTCTGGTCTAAATTTTTCAAGTTAACATGCTACAACGTGCGTGATTCGACGTTTTACCTCCATTTTCTCCGGGTAAGAGATTGATAGAAAGTTTTCGCTCTCCGAGTTCAAGTGTGCAGTCTTTAATAATATTTCCAGATTCGACCAACTTACCATTTTCCAACTCTATAGAATATGGAACATCTAGTTTACTCGACTCCAAACCGAGTATATTTTAAAATTCTATAGATATAAAACTAAAATCGGTGTCAGTGTTAAAAAGAACGGATGCAAAGTGTTGATTTATAGGAAACGTACCTGTAACTACGTTCGGGTTCTGTCGTGCATCTCGGGCTCCGATCACAAAATCTCTCCCACGAGCTTGGTTTTCCTTAGGGCAATCTTTCCTAAAATGCTCGTTGTCTCCGCAGTTGTAGCATCCTTGCCCTTTTCCAGCTCCATTTCCATTTCCATTTCCATTTCCATTTCTGTTTCCATATCCATTTCCGTTGCCATTTCTGCCCTGATTATTGTGACCATTTCCACTGCGGTTCATGCTTCCTCTCCTGGTTCCTACCCAGCATGTCTCTTTACTGTGCCCATCTTTACCACACTTGTCGCACTTAACCTTCATGCAACGGCCCACGTGATGGTACTTGCACTTATCACATTTGGGCTTGGAGCCCGCATAATTTCGACCACCCATTTCGTTGGTTGCCACAAAAGCTTTGACACCCTGTGGTGGGTTTACTTTCCTTCGCTTATTAGCATAAAGGTTGTCGTTGTTATTGTTCACACGCATACCCTTGTTGGAGTGTGAAAATTTTCGCTTCCCACCACTAGGGGACTCTATGTGAGTCTCCTTCTTCTCCATACCCTTTGCAGGAATCTTCTTCATTCTTACCGCCTCCTCAGTGAGTCTCACAGTTAAGGTAACAGCTTGAGTTATGGTAGTAGGATTTGACGAGGTGACCAAACTCCTGATCTTAGGGTGAAGACCTCGCATGTATCGTTCGACTCTCTTGAATTCCGGAGTGACCATATAAGGAACCACTCGTGAAAAGTCATGGAATCTTTGGGTGTA
>JARYGA010046364.1:0-30057 GCA_030545235.1 Helianthus tuberosus | reverse complement strand
GTGATCTATGGTTGGAAGTTTGTGATCGACCTTCATGAATAAGCATATATGTGCATGAGGAAGACCACACTTTTGAAATTCTACTGTATAAACAACTAAATAAAAAGGAAAAATAAACAAAATTTATTAGTTAATATTAAAAAATATACATAATAGGATAAGATGTGAAAAAAAAAAAAATAACACACCAGCGTTAATCTCACCAAAATACTTGGAATCCTTAAAATCTTTGATTAACGAATCAAGCTTCCTTTTAAACAATCGACACAATATGTCAGGCCTGTCTTCGGCTTTGATGGTTGAATCTTTTAGAAATCTTTTTACTTCAGGCCACTTAGGATTACATGTTATAGTTATGAAGAAATCAGGGTACCCATACCACTTACATAAGGCCATTGCATCGAGGTAATTTTGTTGCATGAATCTTGCACCACCAGTAAATGAAGAAGGAAGTATAACAGGCTTTCCAGTATCTGTTAAAACTTCCTTACCTTTCGATTTATACTTTTGAAGATTCTCAAATGTTTCAGAGCGAAGGTTCGCTTGTTGCCTACGAATGTACTTTAATCTTTCGCTCTCAATCATTGTGTACGCATCAACCAAAAACTGTTGTAACAACCTTCGCTCATTTAAAATTAAGGAAAAGCCATAAGTTCTATCTTGGATCCTATATGAAAAAAATTCTCTCATTGTGCACTTTGGTTTTATTTTCTTTTGTGTGGACATAAAATCTCTATGAGGAATATCAACTCTATAACCATCATCACCATATGGAAAAAGTAACGAATATTGCAGAGCAAGATACGATGGGTGTAATTCGCTAATACGCTGCAGCATTCCCGACTGCGTCTGGACAATAATATCACGATGGTCTATAGCTTTATCTATGTCTCCGACAACCAAAGCAGCAACTTCAGATGTGGTGGGTAAGTTATATGTCCTGCCGTCTTTTTCTCTTCTATAAATTAGTCGCAGACTAAGGTTGGCATCTGGAGATTGGTGAAAATGGTTTCTGACCATCCTATATGTCTTAACCAACATATTTTGTGAATCTAATAAAGCCCTCAAATACTTTATCATTTCAACATCAAGTTCTTTATCAGCAGGTGATGAAGGTTTGGTTCTTTTGCTGTTAAAAGAAAAAAAAACAACAAAACGTTAACATATCATAACTATTTTAATAAGCAGTGGATAGAGAATCAGTTATTAGTAATTAAGTGTTAAGGAAAACAGATTAGTACTAAGTCAAACAGCTGATGTAAAACTTGTAAGCACTGATAGTAATTAAAACACTGATGATACTTAACAACTGATAGTGAACTACATAAGATTAACAACTGCTATTGTAATAAGCAGCGGATAGAGAATCAGTGATTAATAATTAAGTTTTAAGGAAGAACAGTTGTAAACAACTGTTGATACAGCTCAAAACTTTTAGAATATGTTGAGAAAAGTAACATTTCAGTGGTTTGGTCTTAAACAGTGGGTTGGTAGGCATGAGTGGTTTGGTCTTGAACATTGGATGGGGTTAGTTAGACTTTGTGTACAAATGTAATTATATCCAACAGTGTTTTGCCTTATTAAATTGTTATAATCAATGTCATTGTAGGAAACTTAACTGGGCAGAGCTTATTGTAGGAAACTTCAGTTTACCTACAACAGCTGATGAATTTAGAATTAATAACGCAAACTACTGTTAAGTCAAACAGCTGATGAAAAAAACTTTTAAGCACTGCTGGTGATTAAAACACTGATGGTTAACAACTGCTGTTGTAGCAATCTCTGGATAGAGAATCAGTGATTAAGGATTAAGTGATGGTACTTAACAACTAATATTGAACTACAAATAGTTAAATTTCTAGATGTTCTTTAATAGAATAAAAATGGAACTTAGAAATCACTCGTACCTGAATAATGCCTGTCTGTTTGTTATTTCATTTTCAGTATCATGTATGTATAGCTGACAAAACTTAGCTTCATTTCCAGCTGGAGGTTTGAGACTCCCCATGCAATGACAGTTTTGGCCACTGATACGATATATAAATGGAGCATTGCCCTTGTTGATATTAGAATCAAGCTTTCCACCCATAGATGTAAAAGAGAACATAGAGTTGTATCGCCTTATGTTCTTTAGGAAGAAGTTGCTTTTTGGATTTGAGGAAGAAAACAAATTTTGATAAAACGGATGTGCATCCTTTAAAGGCGGTAGCTGAACTTTACCATACCCACAACACATACCATAACATAGCTTATTTACAGTTAAACGACCTTTTCCACCTTCCGATGCCCATAACTTTGCACTACAAAGCTGACATGTAAGCACTTGGTCACCATGGTCCAAATAATCTGTTAACAAATGATTGAGAGTTATATTACAGGTAGAACACAACAAATGTCCTAAAAGAATAAAATATATTAAAACCTTTAGATATCCCTTTATAAGGATCTTCATCAGTGCACAAGAACACATTTTCTTGATCGGAATCCAAAGAGAGCATACGTACAGGAGTATTATCACGCTTCTTGCGCTCAAGGTTACGTTAACCAAAAGACAGCCGTGTAAGCGTAGAGTTACTACCCAATATCGGCTGATTGTTGCTGCTAATAATGCTAGAAGTAATGGAATATCGACGGTTGCTATCTGCTGGTGTACCTATGTTAATGCCATTATATGAACATCCAATATTAAAACATTGATGTTAAGACCGGTATGTGGTTTAGTAATGTGTTTATCAAAACAAATAATAAAGAAACAAAATACAAACCTGTTGTAGTTGAAATTAAAGAACCAGTAGCATTTCTAACTGCTCGACACGCAATGGAGTACATATGTTGATCCGTAGAATCAGAACATTCAACCATATTTGCATTCTCAGAAAAGATGCTACAAACATTCGTTGATGATGACGATGCATTTAACAATTTCTTATTATCAAGTATTAATTTTCGAAGCTTACACCTTTCATTAGGTGGAGTAACTAAATAACAGAGAAAGTATAATATGTACGAAACACAACAATCAGTCCCCTTAGAAACATAAAACGGAAAAAAGTATACTTATAATCAAATTCAAGAGGTATTACAATTTGTGATATCTGAAAGTGGAGATCTGTTAGAGATATCTGAAACAGGAGTTCTCGTAAGAGGACCTACAAAAAAAGCAATTAGAATTATGATTTCAATCTGAAACCTGATTTTGATTTGGGAAATGATGAGTTAAGAAGTTATAATTACACTTACTACGTAAATTTCGTTGAGATGAATTAGCAGCTGATGATGACCACGCATTCTTTAATTTCTTATTATCAAGTATTAATTTTCGAAGCTTACGCCTTTCATTCGGTGAAATAACTAAAAAACATAGAAAGTATAATATGTTCAAAACACAAGAATCAGTCCACTTAGAAACATAAAACGGAAAAAAGAATACTTATAATCAAATTCAAGAGCTATTACCATTTGTGATATCTGAAAGAGGAGATCTGTTAGAGATATCTGAAACAGGAGTTCTCATAAGAGGACCTACAAAAAAACCAAGTAGAATTATGATTTGAATCTAAAAGCTGATTTTGATTTCGGAAATGATGAGTTAAGAAGTTATAATTTCACTTACTATGTAAATTTCGTTGAGATGAATTAGCTGTTGTAGAAAATGAACGTGAATTCTTTGACATTGTTAATTCTGAAAGAAGGAGAAGCTTTCAAAAGAAGAAAGAGTATTAAGATCAGGAACATTAAAACAATAGAAGAAAACAGTGGTTTTTAAATTTTGAATTACAATATATAATACCTAAGGATTAAACATAACCTCAATAAATTATAATATTGCATTTTATCATTTTGTAATTAAAAATCATTTCATGAAAAGTAAAATAAAATTGTTTCATATTATTGAATTAATTATTCCAAATAATGTATTA
The DNA here is from genome assembly GCA_030545235.1 of Helianthus tuberosus. NCBI lineage: Eukaryota > Viridiplantae > Streptophyta > Magnoliopsida > Asterales > Asteraceae > Helianthus > Helianthus tuberosus. The sequence continues at coordinate 26,137 of JARYGA010046364.1, read as the reverse complement.
CATTGATAAAAAAACTTAACAACAAATTTTGTAATCTTTGTGGAATGTAAATCGGATGTTCATCGGTTAGGTTTATGGTTTATTTGTATATGATTTTTAAAATAAAATATTACTATCTTTATTTAATAACTATTTAAGTTAAACGGTATTTTCTTCAGTTATCCAAATAAACCAAAGAAAAAAAATAAAATAAAACATGGATCAATAAAGCAAACAAAAAACCAAATAAAATGGGTTTGAATTTACGCTTCATACTTGGTTACGATTTTTCTGAACAACATTCTTTGAATGACTTAGAGAAAATTTGAAGTATATAAAAAACCTATTGAATGAGATTACTTAAATAAGTAATGGGAGAAACAGGCACAAATTAAATATTTTTTTTAAACTGTAACATATGACGAATACTTACTAAATCTTAGTGGGCAGGGATAACGGTAAAAACCAATAAAGAATAACCACATCCACGGATAATCCTATATAAATTATGAGATAAAATAATAACATTAAAATTGCTTAAAGATTAGAAATGTTTGTAGATAAAAAAGTTGTTAATTGGGTATATACAATATATATTATAAATTGTTGCTACTATTCATACACATAAGTTTTAAACATAAATATTGACTATTGAACATCTCAATATTTATTTAACAATATACATTATAATAAGCAGATGAGTTTTTAGGAATTCAAAACCACATAATCAGTCCAAAACATAACCCACCAAACACCCAAAAGCAACAAAACGAAAACCATAAGTTCAACATGGCAACAACATATGAAATCAACACATAAATGTATTTGAAAATACAGAAGGCACTATTTCTCAATCTTTGGAATCAAAAGCGTCGAAACACCAGCATCTTCATCCTGAGAGAGTTCATCACTGATGCGGCGCTTTGTCGAGGAGCAACCTAATGCATCATCCACATCGAACACTTCACGAATATTACGTTTTGTTTCATCAGAAGACGGATTCTTAGTGCCTACAAGTGCTTGGGATGCAGGTGTAACATTCTCACCGCAGTATGACAACTCATCCTGATATAAAAAGACAATAAGTACTAACGTTTAAAAAAATTTACTACAAATAAGGAAATTCTCATATTACCTTCATAAGGTTAACAGGAGTAGACAAACTGCAGGATTCTGGAACATCCAACGATTCGGACTGCTCATGCTTTAAGTACATAATTCATAATAACATAAAATACACACAATGGTATAAATATATTTTAAAAGGATATGTATATCAAATTAAAAGAATGACATAATGAAGATTTAGACCTGGTTAAGATTGAATTTGGCGCAGAGCGCGGCAAGGATCTCATCATCGTTAGTGGCCATTGAAATACCATAGTTTTCAACCTGATGCTCAATGTTATAGTCTTTAACACTTATGATGAAAGGATACCTCTTTCCAATCAATGTGTCAAAGATCTCAGGATATGAGTTCGGTATCTCTCCAGAATTAACAACCTATAATTTTATAAAAATTAATATAAATTACAATGAGCAGAATGATTCCATAATTTCAACATACAATTTTATAAAAATAAATTTTAAATTATATATAGTACATGACCAAAGAACTGAATGCATGTATTTGTTACCTGATCTTGAATTGAAACTAAGTCTTTGGCAGTTTTCTTAAGAATCTTGTAAGCTTCAAAATCAAACAGTGTCAAAGACACAGTACCGGAAGAGTCTTGCACCCTAATAGGTATCTTGAACCTATCAAAGTTAAAAACAAATGAAAACATTAGTATTACTAAAAACAAAAGTGTCGTTCATATTAGTATTTAGTATAAGGAAATAAAACTGTAATCTCAAACCGCGGAATAGAATAGATGTCGACTCCTTCACATTTATCATTTGTACACACCAACGATTTTTCATGATCAACACCAGATAAACCATCCGGATTTTCTTTCGTTACAAATCTTTCCTCCACACCTGACTTACAGTGGTTACAACCATTGTAATACCAAAGTTTATCAGTGCATATAGCTGTGATTGTGCAAACAACCAAAACCTTCTTTGTCTATCAACATCAAACAAAAATAATAACACTTAGAAAAGACTTTTAAAAAACTCAGCATGTAGAGTACTTATAAGAAAATACACACCGTTGATATGGTTCCCAGGAAACCAATAAGCATGAAATCAGGGTTATTAAGAAACTCATCTTCAACACTTGAGATGACGTTTGAACCAACATGATCATTTGATGAAGATGAAGCAGAAATTTTCTCTACATATCTAAACAGATTCATGTGATCAAATTAAAACGTAAAAAATAAATGTAGGTACAAAATAATACTGTTCAATGTTTATATGCATACTAACTATACCTCTTCCTAAAAGAGGATATCTCTTCAATGTCAGTGTCAATAAAAAGTCTGCTTAGCTCAAAGCCGTTTGCAACGCCACGCTTGCCTAAGTTTAAAATTAAAACCAAATGTAGATCAATATAAATAGTGTCAAATTTAAAACATATAAGTGAATCTAAAGATAAATCTATAACAATAAAAAAATTAAACTAATTAAGTTAAAATTGTACCTTTGTAAAGGTTGACCATACCAAAATGACAAAGGATAACAACATATTTCTCTCATTTCTTATCATTCATGTAAGCAAACATGTCAATAGCAAAACCATCCCACAAAGTAACCGGACACTTTTGGCCTCTAAAATATTAACATAAAACATAATAACATCAAGCAACCTTATAATGGTTTAAACGTCAAAATGCAACAACTTAATAAAAAGAACGCACTCAAGGTCTTCAAGTCTAAGATTAAGTCTCTTGCCCTTGCTCCCATCCTTCTTTGACGTATCCTCTAGATTGAAACATACATCCACATAACCAATCTATAAACAAAAATATATTGTGAAAAGAAAACAGCATTAAGAAGTGATAAGAATAAAAAAAAACAATAAGACAAAACAATAGATATATATCATGTAGTGATTTACATACCAATAACTGTATTAACTTCAAATTTATTTTTAACAACATCCTTGAGGTTAACGAAATTAAAACGGTATTTCGGTCCAGACCAGTCAAAGCATTTCTCAACAGAAGTATAGAAATAAAGTGATATTTTGTCATTTCTCTTGGTATACTTAGCAGAGGACTTATTTGTAGCAAGAGAAGGTTTGGTGATAAGAAGACATTCATCCAACTGAAGAAAGTGTTTGAATTTTCCTAGCATCTTATGCAAACAGCTGGCTTGTATCATAGTTCCCTAAGAATATGAAACATCTGATTAAATAAAAAAAGTGTTATATTCATTTGGATATTCATATGTCCAAAAAAATTATAACACAACTATATACGGTACCATCTCATCCATGAAGATCATATCAAGACGATATATTTCATTTTTGTTATCATTCATCATCGTCTTCGAAATGCTAACAATCTTCACTCTAATCGAATAGTTGTTTGAGAATGTATTAAGATCGTTAAGCATGCTAACCTTTGCAACCTCCATTTGAAGACAGTACATAAAAAAAAAGAATAAGCAAAATATAAGTATTGCTAAACGTAATATGATAATACAATAAGCATTGATGTTCTTAAAAAAATATCAAGGTTGAAATTCAAGCTTACCGATTATCCAATAAAAATTTTAACTGAATGCAGTGGCAAATGTAATTTCAAATGTAGGGAGTGTATATCTTTATATGCTGCTTTTTTAAAGTAATAAAATATTAGAAATGATACGCAAAGTAGGCAAAAAAAGAGAAAGAACGTCAATTTTAAATTACCATTTTGTATATTAAGAATTTCAATATTTCAAAATTACTGACTTGATTTCAAATCAATTTTCATAATGACTTTTCTATATTTTATTTTAAATTTAATTAAGAAACAATAATCGTCAATTTGAAATTCACATTTTGCTTAACTCAAATGTCCAAAGCTCAAGAAATTAGCATTAATTACTAATTTGATTTGCAACAAATAGTCATTAACAATCAAATGTTTGAACCACTTTCAATAATACAATACCCAAACAATCAAGATGAGGAACTTAATAATCATCCAAGTGTATTTTGTGTTACCTTATTTATTAGTATAAAGATGAAACTGTTCAATTAATAGTACAGATCAAACCACTGAAGTGATGTGATAAATACTCTTACATATAAACCACTGTGGTGATAAACACTGTTACATATAAACAATGATGCCATAAAACCGGTTACATATAAAACACTGAGGTGATGACATCTAACAACCTAACAGACTATAAACACTGATGCGAAAAACACTGTTAAATATAAACACTTAAACACTCTTAACATCCAAGTGTATAGGAATTTTATTTTATTAAAATAAAGATGAAACAACTGTTCAATTAATAGTAGAGATCAAACCACTGAAGTGATGTGAAATACAAAACTGTTCCTAAACACAGTTACATATAAACACTGATGCCATAAAAATGGTTACATATAAAACACTGAGGTGATGACATCTAACAACCTAACAGTCTATAAAACACTGATGCGGAAAACACTGTTACATATAAACACTGTTAACATAAACAAATAAAAAGAAACATAGAATAACTAAAGTTGATGCTGAACCACTGTTATGGTTTGACACTGTTATTGGACGTCATAAATTTCAGATTTAATTTCAAAGGTAAAAGTAGTGTATATTCTTATATGCTGCTTTAATAAAATAATTAAATATTAGAACTGATATGCACTGTAGGAAAAAAAAAAGAGAGAGAGAACGAAAAATTTAACTTACCATTTTGCATATTTTGAGTTTCAAAATTACTGATATTGTCAGTAACTACTGACTTGATATGAAAGCAAATGCCATAATGACTTTTTTAAATTTTATTTTAACTTTAATCAACATATAATAACCGTCAATTTGAAATTCAAAATTTGGTTAATCAAATGTCCAAAGCTCAAGAAATCAACATTAATTACTGATTTGATTTGAAACAAATAGTCATCAAGAATTTTCTTTTATTTTTTAATTTAACTTTAAATTTTATCATGAAAATAATGTTGGTGGAACTCTTATGTAATTGGAATGTAAAGATTAGGTAAAATGGTAATTTGATTGTAATTCTAGTTTTCATTTGATAATTTCAATGTATCACTAATTAACAACATCAAAAATAAAAACGTGAGCACTGACAATTTTTTAGGGAAACCGCTGATGGTCAATATCAGTGAATGTCAACAATGTAAAAGTGAGCAGTGGCTATTTTTTCCGATCAGTGGATACCAACCAGTTTTCGAAACACTGATGTTCGGTCAATCAGTGGTCAACATGGAGATTGAAGAAACACAGGTTGTGTATCCGCAGTGGAATACTTGAACAATCAAATGTTTGAACCAATTTCAAGAATACTATACCCAAACAATCAAGATGAGAAGCTTAATATTCATCAAAGTTTATATGAATTTTATTAGTATAAAGATGAAAAAACTGTTCAATTAATAATACAGACCAAACCACTAAATTGAAGTGATAAATAGTGTTACATATAAACACAGTCTTTTAAATTACCATTTTGCATATTCTGAATTTCAAAATTACTGATATTGTCAGTAACTACTGACTTGATTTGAAAGCAAATGCCATAATGACTTTTTTAAATTTTATTTTAACTTTAATCAACATATAATAACCGTCAATTTGTAATTCAAAATTTGCTTAATCAAATGTCCAAAGCTCAAGAAATCAGCATTAATTACTGATTTGATTTGAAACAAATAGTCATCAAGAATTTATTTTTATTTTTTAATTTAACTTTAAATTTTATGATGAAAATAATGTTGGTGGAACTCTTATGTAATTGGTTGTCAACAATGTAAAAGTGAGCAGTGGCTATTTTTTCCGATCAGTGGATACCAACCAGTTTTCGAAACACTGATGTTCGGTCAATCAGTGGTCAACATGGAGATTGAAGAAACAGAGGTTGTATTTCAACAGTGGAATATTTTGAACAATCAAATGTTTGAACCAATTTCAAGAATACTATACCCAAACAATCAAGATGAGAAGCTTAATATTCATCAAAGTGTATATGAATTTTATTAGTATAAAGATGAAACAACTGTTCAATTAATAATACAGATCAAACCACTGAACTGATGTGATAAATAGTGTTACATATAAACAAAAATACTAAACCCTGTTACATATAAACACTGATGCCATAAAAATGGTTTCATATAAAACACTGAGGTGATGACATCTAACAACCTAACAGTCTTTAAAACATTGATGCGGAAAACACTGTTATATATAAACAAAGTCTTTTAAATTACCATTTTACATATTTTGAATTTCAAAATTACTGATATTGTCAGTAACTACTGACTTGATTTGATAGCAAATGCCATAATGACTTTTTTAAATTTTATTTTAACTTTAATCAACATATAATAACCGTCAATTTGAAATACAAAATTTGCTTAATCAAATGTCAAAAGATCAAGAAATCAGCATTAAAATAGTGATTTGTTTGAAACAAATTGTCATCAAGAATTTTTTTTAATCTAACTTTAAATTTTTTGATGAGAATAAAGTTGGTGGATTTTTTCCGATCAGTGGATACCAACCAGTTTTCAAAACACTGATGTTTGGTCAAATCAGTGGTCAACATGGAGATTGAAGAAACAGTGGTTGTATTTCAGCAGTGGAATATTTTGAACAATCAAATGTTTGAACCAATTTCAAGAATACTATACTCAAACAATCAAGATGAGGTGCTTAATATTCATCCAAGTGTATAGGAATTTTATTAGTACAAAGATGAAACAACTGTTCAATTAATAGTAGAGATCAAAACACTGAAGTGATAGTATAAATTCTGTTACATATAAACACTATTAACATAAACAAAGATAGAATAAACACTGTTAACATAAACAAACATAGAAGATGTTTTGTTGATGAGGAACCACTGTTGTTGGAGAGTGTTTCACATTTAGTTGATCGGTGCTTGTCTGGACTTTGGTCTTGATCAGTGGTTCTTCATAATTGAACAGTGGATGATGTTCATCAAACTTTATGTACAACCATCCTTATATCCAACACTTGTTAGGCAGATCAGTGATGTGCCATATTAACTTGTTATAACCACTGTCATTGTAGGAAACTTAGCTGGGCAGTGCCTATTGGTGGAAACTTCAGTTTACCTACAAAAACTGATGAATTTAGAATAAATAACGCAAACTATTGTTAAGTCAAATAGCTGATGGAAAACTTTTTAACCACTGCTAGTAATTAAAACACCGATAGTGATTAACAAAACTACGTTTAATTGCTCAAATTGAGATGACGGGAGATCTGCAAAGGATTACAAATGAATCAATGCACCAATAAACAGTAAATCAAAACGTTAGAAATACCAAAAAAAAATAAATCACACCAATTTAAGTTACCTTGGTGATGTCCTAAACTTTTGCACTGGTATCACCTATCAACAACACCTGGTATAACCTTTCCCATTTCCATCTCCTCAACAACCGTCCGGCAGAGGTTGCTTCTAATCAACAAACTCTATAATCCAACAAAAAAGGTTTGGAAAGACAAAGTACAAAACATATCAAAATAAATCTGCTCGTAATCACATGATACAACAAACCAAACATACCAAAGTCACCGATTAAGAGGAGGTTGTACAAAAGCGTTCATCAGGTACGATAAGGAGATCTGTTTCTTCTTCTGAGGGTAGAAAAGGGTTCATCATGTTCAGTATGACAAAATAGATAAAACGAAATAAAATTTCTAGATAAAAAAGTAGATCTTACATGATTATTCTCTTCTTCAACCACTGGACGGTACATGATTTAGGGTTTCAAACGAAGATGTATCCAATAGAAGTAACCTCTGCCGTACGTTGTTGAGGAGATGAATATGACAAGAAGAAGAAGAAGGATAAACATCGATCAGAAATAGAGCAGAGCAGAGAGAGAAAGAAAGCAAGAAGCCCTAAATGAGTAAATGAAGGAGGATATAAATAGAAGAGGGCAGTGGCACTGTTGGGCAGGAAAAAGGGCATTTAGGGGCTCTCTGGTGTTGACACGTGGCCCAAATAACTTTCATTTATTATATATAATAGATTTGTTTTACTTAATCACGATTTTTCCCATATTATTTTTCTTTGTCATCATCTTTGTCTTTTTTTACCTTTCTTTTTTAAATTGCTTTACTTCTTTTATATTTTTTTCTTTTTAATTTTTTTTCCTTTTTTAATTATTTTTTTTTTACTTTTTTCACCCTTTTTATTTACCTTGATTTTTATTTATTTTCTCTTATTTATATAATATAAATTTACAATATTTCTATGCATTATGGATTGTATTTTGTACTTTGTTGGTTTTACTTGCTTTAGGGTTGTTCCTTCGGCATTGAGTGTTGTAAGTTTTAGGTGGGTGGGGGGGGGGGGGGGTTATAAGGTGGAACCCTCACCACCTGTTTTTCCTTTCCAACTTTCTATATTTAGATGACTTAGTTTTTGGTTGTTGTCCGGCTACTTTTACGCGTCTCTCCGACGAATGCAAGTTAGTGTTATGTTTTTTTTAGCCGTTTGTTGTTTCGTATTTTTGTTTTTAGGTTTGAGTCGTTCTTCATTTTATGTTTTGTTGTTTTGCGTCTTACAGGTGTTAGTGTATCATTTTCATAACGGTATGATTATTGTTATCTATGTGGTAGTATAGGTGTAACGTTCCGAATTTTGTACTTTCTATTTTTGGAAAGTTGTAATCGTTTTCAATTTCAATCATTGTAATCTGAGACGTTTGATAAATGGAAATCACATTTTATTCATACTTATTTACTTATATTTACGTAATACGTAATCAATCATGATTCACATTCTATACGAAACCGAGACATACTTTATACATACGTTATCATAAATCATGCATACTCACACATTATAGATACTTGTAATACACCCCCATAAAGCATGTTAAAATATAAGTTTCTAGCTCGAAATAGCATCAAAACCAAGTTTAGGTGTTAAACTTGAACAAAACACACAAAGTTTGGAAAAAGACACCCTCGCACGACGCAAGGGATGTGCCTTACATGCCTCGCGTGACGCGAGATCCCCAAATCCACAGAATGTTGTTTCTTGCATCCGAGTTGGTCACTTTTTACCCCTCATTTCACCTCCAATCACCTTACAACTCAATTAAAACACAAACCCTAATCCTCAACTCCATTTCACTTTTCACACTCCCAAATCACTCACTAAACACTCCCAATCATTCATATTTGCAACTTCGGGCAGATTTGTTCCAAGTGCAAATGTGAGTTTCAACTCATTTTCTTCTTCTATTCTCCATGAATTCTTGTTTCTCCTTCTTTGGGATAACCTCTAGGAGTGTTTCCACATTTTTACCATGGTAAACTAAGTTGAGACATCACCATTTTGAGGTCCAAAGTGGTGCTAATTTTTCAGTTTTTAAACAAAACTTTCATACATGTTATTTTATTTTAAACTTTGGGACATCTTCAAGTTGCCAACAAATCCCTATGTTGGGTAGATTTGGATTGAAGATTTGTTCTAGAAATGTTGTGCTTTTGAACTCACATTTCAATTCCTCTATGTTACCAAGTAACTTTCAAGTAATCAAAATGGACAAACTACACCAAGTCTCCAACCTTTACCATGTTGGAAGCACTCGTCTAGTTAAACCCACTTGGTTGCTTGGTGATTAGATAGGTTTTACCTTCTTGTACTTATGTTCATGACCATCCAAGTCATCCATGTCATGATTTGTGTATTAATGAACTAAAAGGTTAAAGGATTCATCCTACCAATGCATGGCAATCCATGACTTGACAATACATGATGGTATGCTAGACTATAATATTAGTATATATATATATGTGTGTGTGTGTGTGTGTGTGTGTGTGTATGCATACAAACCCAAATCCCAAGCCATGATACCAACTAAAATAGTGGTTGAATATTGTGGTAAGGTGGGATTTGTCTTAGTTTTAGCCTCCTCATTTTGGACTCCCAGTGAGTGCAACACTCATAAAGAACACTAGCTAAAAATGGTGTCCAAATGATTACCTAAAACAAAATATATTTTTGTATTTTATACTTGTAAATTCTGAATTTATCCATCCCACCAACTCCATAAGCTCATATACCTTGTTTATCCATTTTAGGAGGATAACCTCGGTGATCCCTCCTCCAAATCGTTCAAGATCGCTTTGTGGAAAACATTTGCAAACCTTGAGTATACTTGACAATCTTTCCATTTTTTGAATTGCTTATTAGATTATTTTCATTATAGCGTTATGATGTTTTGAGCAATCTCATTCGTCTCAATCCGATGTTTCCGCCATCAGTTGGGATGTGATAATAGACATGTTTTAGGGTTTCGTTTGACGCGATTTTGTTTACGGATTGCTTTTGACGTTTCCTTATTGATTTTGGCTACGATGTTGATGACTTAGTTTTGTGGTGTTTTATTAGCTGATAGTATACTTGCATGTATCTAAAAGGTTTTTGGTCATGTGTATTAAATTTCATTGTAGCAATTATATTTACCGGTTGCTTTTGATGTTTCCTTATGATTCATAACCTCGTTTGGCTACGCTGTTTATTAATTGGTTTTGCGGTGTTTTATTACCTGATAGTATACTTTCATGTGTTTAAAAGTTGTTGGGTTATGTGTATCGAATATCACTGTATTGCTGTCAACGATTGCTTATACTTTTGGCTTGGGATTGAGACTATTGTTGTTGGTGAATATGTATTTATCCGATATTGTTCACCTTTGATGTTTTGGGTTTACCGATTTCTTTTGACGGTTCGTATCTGATATTGATTGTGATGATGTTTTGTTGGGTTTTATGTGTTTTAACGTGCGATCACATGGTTGCATGTGTTCAATGGTGGAAGGTGGCTTTTCAGCCGCCTCACATTGTTTTCGTTGGTTTTTGGTTATTTTGTTGGTGAGGATGACTATGTTGTACCAGATTATTGATAGTATGTATAGAGTTATAAACAATACTCTTGTGCTGTGTCAAGGCGACAATGGTTATCATTTTAGCAATATTACTATATGAATTTGTAGATCTGGATTGTACCTTGGCTGGGCAATGTAGATGAATGGAAATTATGTTGTTTGGAGGTTTTATCAACAACTTTTGCAACTACCATTGCAGGCATGGTAGATTTGGACGAAAGCAAATTTTGTTGCTACAATTATGAGTCTTTGTTTGTTTAGCTTTTGGTTTTTTGCCTTTTCATTAGACTGGGGGTTTATATACTTCAACTCTCACCGCTTCTTATTCCTTCATGCTTTATACGTCTCTCTAGAAGCATTACTTTTGACGGATTTATCATGCTTATTGTTAACTTCTGTTGTATTACAGAACGTTATAATTTTTGGTTGGGTATATTGTTTAGTTGCAATAGATAGTTTGCTTTTTGTGTGCAGATTATGATGGCATGGTTCTATCGTTGTTGTTGGATGGTGTCCTATTGATGGGTGTTTTGTTTATGAATGTGGCTTTTAAGCCGCCTAATAACATTTAAAGTCTTTTGTTGGATCGGTGACGCTTTGGTTGAATGATTGCCAATGAAAGTTTTCTTAGTGTTGGTTTCGTATTGACGAGGCGATGATGACTATGTATTGTATTAGTGGAAATTTCGAGGTTTGTAGATTCGATATATATCTTGGCTTGGCAATGTATATGGCAATTGTGTTGGTTGGAGATTTTCTTCAAACCTTTTGCAACTACTGTTGCAGCCATGGTAGATTTGGGCGAAATCGAATTTCATGACTACAGTTCTGAGCCTTTGTTCATACAATGTTAATTTACAAGGTTTCCATTCATTATGGGTTTTAAAATTTGCTTTGTTGTTTTTACCTGCTCTGGGTGGGTTGTCTGTTTGATTGTTTTGACTTTCTTAGAAGTGTTATGATTTACATTTGCTTTGTTTAATCGTATATTTCAAATTGTCTGGGTTTTGGACGCATGTGCTTATGCTTCTACTAAAGGCTTTTAAGCCTACCTTAGTCTCCATGTTAGGTTGTTGATTTTATTTTCGTCTATTGTGTTCAGTTAGAATAATTATTGAATATAATCGGCTTGAGGTGGAACGTTCTTACAGTACGTTGTTCATTATTTTGGTTTTGTTGTTGTTATGGTTTTGCCAAAGTTTTAGGTAGAGTATGTTGTGTCATTCGAAGTGATGTTGAGGGGTCAACCTTTTGAACCCTACACTAACCTAATACGTAACATTAATAAAAGAAAATGAACAATAAATTAGTGTTGTATTTACGTATACTCACTTGCTATTATTCGTTGGTTTTCATGGTGACTAATGTAGCCGTAGGATACGTAACATTACATTGTTAAAAGACCCGTTTTAAAGGGCTATTATGGCAAATCTGATAAGATTAAATAATAATTGATGTTTTGTTGAGATTTGTAGGTAACTACAGAAAAAAAGGGTAATTTGGACGTAAAAGGGTGTAAACAGAACAATAGGTAAAAGGTTGAGGATAGAAGCGAAGATCAGATAGGTTATGATTGTACCCGACTTGAGGGACATGAACTATAACCACTGTCATTTAACAAAATACAGAATCTACATTGGGAATTGGGCCAGAGTAGGACCCAATCCAAGTTACGATTCGTGTAACAACTCTCATCAAAAGTCATATTTATTTAAATAATTAGTCCAATAAGAAACCCTAATTAAGAAACCCAAGTGATTCTGAACAAACCCTAAAAATTTCAGAACAATCGGAATCAGGATCAGGGCCCCTAAAACTCAGGGGGGGGGTAAACCCTAATTGGTATTATCTTGACAGTTTGTTGTCAAATTCGAAATTGAACGAGCCACCAACTCAGCAAGGCTACTATTACACGAGGCTACCCTATGGTAGGGGGGCGCCTCTCGCGCCACGCGAGGGGGACGGTTTTTCAGTTATAAATAGAACAGTCTGGGACTTGACATTTTGCGTTAGTTCGACGTAGAAATTCAATTTGTGCTTCGAGTTATAGTAGAAATACTACAAAATACACACACTGATCACGAGGTACTGCCACAAAACAGGGTAATAACTCGATCGCTGCTACGATTCATTTTCCGATCGATCAATGTACTCAATGGATGTTTAAGTGCTGTCCACATTCTGGTGATGCTTTGTCATTAATCGTTAATTCGATAGATGTTTAAGCATAGCACTTTGTCATTTGTTGTGAGGGTTGATCTCGTAAGTTATCGTAAATGCTGTATTGATTACTAACCCAGTTTTGTGTGCATTGTTATTTAAATTAGGTTAACAAGACTAATCCGTAGAGTACACTCTATCCGTATTAAATCTGCAATGTGAGTCATTCTCTTTTTATCAAATCTATTTACAAAAGCATGTTTATTTCAAAGTTATAATTACAGGGATTAAGTCTTTGTAATCACCAAATTACAGCCAGTATGTGGGGTTTTTGTATACATTACTTGATAATCGTCACCATTGGGGCAGCCAATGGGGGATATGACCATAGTCACAGATCCGGTCGAGTGACAAATACTGTGGGTAGTTGGTTTGATATCAGAAACATTGTAATCACTCTTAATACTGTAAATTATAACAAACAGGTTGTTTTAATAAATAGAATGATTCACTCAGTATTTCCCGCTGACAAAACCTTTTTCAAACATGTTTCAGGTGATCTGTTGTGATTCAGGAAAAGTGCTATGGAGCACTGCAAGCTTAAGAAAGTGGCTCATTGTAAAAATAAAGAAATATGTTTTGTTAAATAAAGATTTCTTCGTGAAATCATAATATTGTAAATTAACGGGGTTTTATCCCGAGTTGTGAAATAAAATAATCGGGAAAATTTTAGCTTTACAAAGATCCTGATGATAAACTTCCGCTGTTAAACTCAATTAAATAAATACCACGGGATTTCTGTCCCGCGGCTCCTGAAACGGGTCAAACCGGGTCGGGGGCCGTGACAATTCGTGGGCCAGCCATGTGTACGACCCGTAAGTTGAGTAAAGATAGGGTTCGGTCCAGTGATATAAAAGGAATGCGATGGAAACCCTAAAAGAGGACCGGAGTTCTTGAACTAGCGAAAAAAGGGTTGCAGAAAGGAGAAAACGAACCGGAAGAGAAGAGAAGATGAGATCTGAAGATTGAAGACACGGGGAAGCATCTATTGATTCCACGGGTTATTCTTTACAATTTTCCAATCTTTGAAACTTCTCTCATGATAATAAATTTGATTTGTGTCTTGAATTTGTTTGTCATGTTTCTGCTAAACCTTTGTATAACTGTCTGGATGTCACAACCCCCGACCCCACCCTGGACGGGAGCCGTGAGCAAATACAGCATTGGTACCGGTGTTTATTAAATTTGCAGCAGAAAATTTCATCAGGACCGTAGTTAGAAAAATTTCCGAGTTACAAAACACCAAAGTTTTATTATTAAATAACTGAGATAAAATCCATATTACAAACAAAGGTTTTTATAGGGATAAACGCTATTTTGACAAAACACAATTTCTTTTCTTTATTCTGATAACATAGCCACTTTATGTAAGCCTTCAGTGCTTCATAACATGTTCCTTTACTTTCACAGTAACTCACCTCAAACGCGTTTAAAAACATTTTATCAGCGAAAAATACTAGTAAGTTCATTCATTTGTATAAAAAGACACAGTGTTATAATTACAGCATTAAGGGTTTTTACATTTGTTTATATCTTTCAATTACTCAAATTAGTATTTGTCACACATCCTTTTTCGGTGACCGTGATCATATCACTATTGGCTAATTCTTTGTCCAATAGCAATGAGTGCCAAGTAATGTATACAAAACCCCACATACCGACAGTAATTTCAGAATACAAAAACTTAATCACTGTAAATACAACTTGGAAAACATTTAGGGTTTTGCAAATAATTTGAGTAAAAGAGAATGACTCACTTTGTAGATATAGGGTTTTGATTATTACAACCTCTTGGTATTAAGCTTGGATTCCTAATAAACACACAATGCAACACGTATTAGTGTATTAACCTAACTCAGACTTTAGCGATAATCACAAGATCAAAACCCCAACGTAGTTAACAAAGTATAGCCTTATCCAGGCAACACTTTAACATCCGTTGATGGGTTTCAAATCGATCGGACAGGGTATCATACCAGTGATCAGGGTTTCATGCACTTTTACGTAGCAGAGATTCAGAGTTTAGGGGCTCAGGAAAAATAAGGACAGAAAGAGAGGGCGTTTGATCAGTAATTCGATCGAACAGGTTCAAATCACAATGTCCCATGCCGGCCTTTATATAGCCCACCTGGGTTTCCCAGGCGCATTACGGGAGGAGCCGGGGACTCCCCCGCATGGCGCGATGGCTTCCGGCTAGGGCTAGGTCAACCTTGTCAAGTGTATAGGCTTGACACTTGTCGCGAAATGGTACCACGTGTCTTGGTACTCTCCCGCGTGTCGCGAGAGATACAAGGGTATCTCCCGCGTGGCTCCTGGGATGCCTGATATGGAAATCTTTGTTTTTCGCACTAGGTTTCGTCGTGCATGTCCGGGGTTTTGATTAGGGTTCTTCATAGGGTATTTTGGGAGTTATTACACTGGATAAGATGATACGTTGATTTGTTTATGATTGATGATGGATTTCTTGTTTGTATGATTTTAGTAGTGTAGTACGATCTGTTCTTATGATGCACATGCGAGTATGTTGAAATTGGTCATGATGTTAGATGTGTGGTAAGATTGATCTTTCTATGAGGGTATGCCTATTTGATTCGGGATTTGCTATCTCTATGGTATATTGACGTCCATTAGCCTAGGGCTTGATACTTTAATCGGTAATAAATAGCTAATCATCATAACTGGTTAAACTTATGTTTGTTTACAATAAGGATCTGATTAAAAGGGTCTAGAAACTTATTAGGGTTTTCTAAATGTCTTACCTTGGTAGTTGTAATTTGGTCGGTTATTTAACTTCCTTGAGTACACTAGGCTAGAAACCTTAAGGCATAAGAATTTGTACGGGCATTAACTTTATTGAAACAGGTCTAAAGGTGTGTCTATAGCTTAACCCTAGTTTGATAAGATTAACCTTAAGAAATATTAGTATATTTTAGCACTTCGTACACCATAGGCAAGTTGGGTCCTGGAGTGGTTTAACAAGCCCATCTATCATCAATCTAAACAATCTTCGTTGATTCGAATCTGGGATGGTTACTTTTTCTTAACTCTTGGTAGTAATTCTCCGTAATTCAAGTTAGTAGATTTTAAGTGTTGATGTCAATAGTTCATTAGGTTGAATATTAAGTAATAGGTTCGGTACTAGTAGATTTTGTGTCCACGGATTGATACTTGAGTACTTACCTTAGCAATACTATATATTAATATGTACACTTTCCTATTACATGTATATATAGTAACAGTGTTTTTACCTTAAGACTCACGTGTGTTTGTGTCAATTTAATTGTTACTATCTAAGCACGTCCGTGACATATTACAGATTTATTGAGTTTACGTTGCTTATCTTGGAATGTTTGTTTGTTTGTGAGGACGTATGTAGCCGATGATGATGAAGGCAGTCTCATTTGATACCTTTTTTTGTGATTCAACATGTTTAACTTAGTGTAAACTTTTGTGTTTACAATAAGTAGCATGTTTTCATTATTATCTAAAGGCCACGAATGTCACACCCCAACCGATGACGGAAACATCGGGGTGCGAGCACTAAGCGTTCAGATTGCTCATGAGATTTCCATAACACTAATAATTTCGATATAGATTAAGTAAATTTCATGCAAGATTGTCTTAAACATCCACGTAACTATCAATACCAAATACAACCTCAATAGTCATTGTTTCAAAATTCTAAAATTTAACTAGGCGAGTTTCTAAGTCTCAATCCTAGCTTGTTTCCCATAGTTCCAGCACCTATCAGCCAGCAACATGTATTAAAATAGAGTCAGTACGAAAACGTACCGGCGAGTATACAAGTTTGAGTAATAGCATAATAGATTAAAACAACTCATATCCGTATGTAAGTGTAACAAAATAGTTTCAGCCATGCTAGTGTTCGCAGTCCAACAAGTGATAGCCCAAGTATCCCGATGCTTTGTTGTTTTCCCAAGTCTCAAGGAAAACTAGAATCCTCCTAACAATACCCCCGAGAATAATGGGGAGGTGCATCTCCTATAGCACTACTATTGTTAAGGCGGAACTACACACCCTCGATTAAACGTTCACATAGCACAAATAGAATGCAAGAATCACAAGTTTCACATACACGCAGGATAGAGTTTAGTTTGCAAAAGTCTCAAGTATCATAGTTTAGTAGAATACATGTTACATCCCAAAGTTTAAAACAAAAAGGGATCGAGTATACTCACAATGATTGCTTAACAGGTTAACTGTTATTGGATCAAAGGGAGCTCTTTAGAGTTAGCCTGATTAGATTACAACAGATAAGAGTCGGACAGAGTAATGAGATTGCGCAAAGTGTCGGATCAGTCATCTCGATCGGATGGTTGTTCGATCGGATGGCTATCCGATCGGACTGCCATTCGATTGGGATGGCAAGTGTATAAGGCAACGGATGGCTATCCGATCGGGTTGCCACTCGATCCAGAGTTCTAAGTGTTTGAAAAGTTCCAAAAGTCCAATGCTGCCTCGATCGGATGGCAGTTCGATCGGATGGCTATCCGATCGGATTGCCATTCGACGATCAAGACTTCAAGTCTCAAAAACTGTTTAGAGTTAAGGGCAAGTGTCACTTGATCGGGTGGCTGTTCGATCGGGGTATCCTTGTCCCGTTCCTAAACTCATAAAATCTCTACGTTTCTGTTTAAAAAGCGACGTTAGGGTACATATTGAGACAATGGTAAACACATCGGTGTTCAGCCGATCCGATCGGGCGGGAATCACCCTGGTCCATTCAGTCGTCAGTTCGTGATGATATTTATGTCAGAATCCGTACTCCGGTCATCTTCTCTGGTAACAATCCCTTTCCAAGCTGACTCCAGACTAATAATCAAGTCTACAGTCCGTTTAGATCTGGATCTCACCGTCTTATGTATAAGTTTAAGAAAAGATGAAGATAAACATAGGTTTTTAGCTTGAAAAGTGTAGATCTAGTATAGATTTAGTGTAAAACGCATGAAATTCCTTAGATCTAAGCTAGATCTTGGCTAGGATGACCTCACACATCAGTTTGGTACAAACCGCCATGGTGACATCACCTTCAAGAGCTCAGATCCGAGAAATTTCATGGTGAAAAGTGAGATTTCAATGGAGAATCTCGTAGAGAATGATGTGTAGATCAAAGATGTACAAGAATCTAGTGTAAAACGTACCGAAATCGCCAAGAAATGGAGGAAAAGAGGAGTGCGTGTGTCTAGGTCGAGTGAGGCTGCCACATCAGTGAGAATGTTGATGTGACAGGCCTATTTATAGTGTCAGAGTGAGTGAAGGCGGTGTGCATGGATCGGATGGCAACTCGATCGAGTGGCCATCCGATCGGGTGGCCATCCGATCGGGTGGTCATCCGATCGGATGGTCATCCGATCGGATTGCCACTCGGCCAATCCATTTTTTCCGCGTTTCCGTCTTTGATTCGATTTGCGCGTCAGATCAAGCGTTGCGTATTTATTGGGTAATAGTATCACGTGACTAGATTACATTATTAAAACAAGTTTCCATAGCTTTCATAGTTTTCGCCAGTGACAAGACTCCAGTCCCTCGTTCAACCAAGTCTCAAGTTTCACGAGCCTCAAGAGTTAAGCACCATAGTATCAAGTATCATAGATTTATAGTCTCATAGTATCATAGAATCATAGCATCATAGAATCATAGCATAAGTTTCCCAAATGTCGAAAGTATCAAATATCACATAGTATAGTGGTTAAAAGTATCAAATAGGTAAAAGTCTAGGGACGCAGGCGTTACAACGAAGACTTCTTTATCTTTTCATGGCAATGAAAGTCGCTTGAAAGAAGCCACTGGTTGAAGCCGATAACCTGAGCCTTAGGGGTGTTCAAGATCGGATTATCCGCTTTTTGGATATCCGAAAATCGGATATCCGAAATTTTCGGATAGTGAATATTGATATCCGAATCCGAAATTTCGGATATCCGAAAATTTCGGATTCGGATATCTAAACGGATATCCGAATTTATTTAAAATAAAAAACGAAAATCATTTCATGACAAAATTAAATCAAAGCATGTTATTTAGGATATCCGAATTTAAAATAAAAAAACCAAAAATCAGTTTCATGGACAAAATCAAATCAAAGCCTGTTTTAAATAACATTCAAACTTTAAAACAACCACAAACATTTAAAACAGTTGAAAGTTTCAAAGATTTAAAACAAGTATCTATAATCAATTAGAAGTACAAGTTAGATTTACACATTCATACATAAAAAAAGAGTAGGTCTACTCCTATGTACAATAGATATGGACAA
Organism: Helianthus tuberosus; assembly: GCA_030545235.1. Taxonomy (NCBI): domain Eukaryota; kingdom Viridiplantae; phylum Streptophyta; class Magnoliopsida; order Asterales; family Asteraceae; genus Helianthus; species Helianthus tuberosus. The sequence continues at coordinate 6,656 of JARYGA010046364.1, read as the reverse complement.
GGTGTTACAGAAGATTGAAACTTAAGAGCGGTTACATGCCAGATATAGACGCATCGTGACTGGAGAAAGATAAGGGGGTTACAAACTCACGACGATGAAGGGTGGGAGAGGCGACGGGGTGGCTGAGAATTGAGAAAGTGGCTGAGACTTGAGAAAAACCCTAGTTTTTTCTCCTTTTGGATTTGTGAATAACTGATGTCAAAAGTGGCGTATTACTGTAAGTGTATTAGAGGAAATGGGTTGGGCCTTATTGGACTAGTGGGCAAAATATATTAATAAATATATATAGTTTTTTAAGTTTTCGGATTCGGATAATTCGATTATCCGAAAAATTTTAAAATTGATATCCGAATCCGAAAATTCGGATTATCCGATTTTCGGATATCCAAAATTTCGGATATTTCGGATACGGGTTTTCGGATATTTCGGATTCGAATTACGATTCAGATTTTTTTGAACACCCCTACTAAGCCTGTAATTCTATATTGTATTAATGAGTAACGTTGTTCTTTGTTCACATGTTTTGATTTGTTGCTTTTCCGTCCTTTCTTTTTTTAGTATACTATGTGTTTTTATCGTACACCCTTTAACTTTATGGGGGATTATTGTGCATTATCAGTTGTAACTATAACTATGTTGATTTATTGTTTACTTATTGTTTTCGTCTCATAATGTTGCGTTCAAACTTTGACAATGACAAAGTTGAAGAATTCAGAACCCACTATTTGAAAAGATACGCGCTACGTGTTATCATGTATAGTTATGGTCCACAGTTCCTGCAACTACTCCACAAGAATGCAACGTTAACTCAATGTAAACATACTATTTTTCGATTTGGTCATGAATATAAGAATTAATATGGTAAAAACTGTGATATTCAAGGTATGTTAATTTTGTTTCTGGTCAGGCAAAGTTGGTGCCTAAAAAACTACATGTTTAAGTTTAAAATGAAGAAGATAACTGGCTTGAGTAAGAAGCCCTGCAATGAACAACATAAATGACTTTTGGGAGAAGTCTTATGATGAAAAGTTCTACTTATTAAGAAAAAAGGTGTAGCCAGGAAGCTAATGGATTTTAAGATTCTCAATCGAATTTTGGTGTACCGCGAGCCAACTTTGGGTGGTTTTACACAAAACCCAGTCAGGATATAGTGGTGGTACACAAAAACTCAGTTGGGGTTCTTAGATTTTATTAAAAAAATGACGCATTGTTAGAGTAACTAAGTGGTATATGTTAAGTCTTATTGAATGTTAACATAGGTTATTAATTAGCTAGAAATTTTGTATGCACATTGAAAGTTTTGTATCAATTTACCTACTAATCTATATCTATATATATATATATAATAAACAAAACCATTGGGGGACACATGTCACCCATTGGTTTAAGCCAACTCAGCTGCATATGTGGCAGTACATGTGGCATAGCTAGAATTGAAGGATTGGACAAGCTTCTTTGGTAAGTTTCATAATCTCTCTCTCTCATTCGATCATTAACATCAAACGACTACCCCCAAAACCCTAAACGGCGATTCTGGTTCTCACCTCTTCAATCGATCATGTTCTAACACTTAACCCTAATTATCATCATCTCTCTCTGATCATCAGCGACCTTTATTCTGTCTTCAAGCACATCTTTGATTTGAACCCTAAATCCATCAATCTCTCAAACTCTCTTCCCTTTCTTACAATCGATCTGTTATGCTCGAAGATGAAATCGTCCGTTAATGGCAGTCGCATCTTCTCCATGGGAAGAAGTAGTAACCATCAATTTCAGATGCTATTGCGGTAATTATATTCCATGTTTTTTGCAAACAATTTCCTCAGGTATGTTTTTTTATGATTTTTTTATCGGTTAATCATTTGCGAATGGCTGATTATTTTGAAGTTTGTTTATTGATAAAATTCTAACCCTAATTTGTGTTATTGATTTTTGTTCACGCCGATTGCTCTTCACATTTTTCTCGGTTAGGGTAGCAATGGGTCAGGTATGGTAATTGGGGGTTTTTGTTCATGGAGTTTTCTTTTCAAGGTATGAATCTGGTTCATCAATCAGAGGGGTATACTTCTCATTTAGGAAGATAATCGATTATCTGGTTCAAACATTGTTGACTTTTGTTTCCAGTTTATATCTTATTCGATGCGTTTTATTGGTATATCAATGTGATTTTACTTTCGGAATAGATGAAAAGTTCAGTGTTAGAGAATTTACTTTGAAGTGGAAAACATATTTGATAATTTTAAGTCTGAAAAAGATACCATGTCGACCGATGAAGACACGGAAGATTATTAATCTAATGGCCATGGCTTTCAAACCGTCAAGCAGAGGTTAAAAGATCGATCCAGGGTATGCTTTGCTTTTGATTTCAATATGATTCTGATAATATGTTACTTGATTTTGAATTAAGAGTTTGTTGTTTGTTTGTGTAGAGAGTTGCAGAGACGAAAGAAAAAACCAAGGAGATCTTGTCCAAACAAGTTGTTTAAATCGCCAAACAAGCTACAAAGCATGAAAGTTTTATCACTAAGGTACATGCATACATGTATATAAATACAAATCTCTTTGTTGTTTCTTCAGTATGTACAAAACTATACTAATATTTGCATTTAGGGTTTCCCCAATGGTGGTCTTATGATGGTTTTGGTTTAACGCAACGATGAAAGGGCGGCGGCTAGGGTTCCACCAGCACATAAATTGGTATCTTTCGATTTTATTTTTAAACTTCTTATTCAGATTTTATTTTTGTTTTTTATTTGGTTTTGGTAAACTATTTATTTTTCAAGTTTTTGTTATCGAGTAAGTTGAATTGTGTATATATTTATAACGTTTTCTCAAATTACTCACTTGGTTCTTTGAGATATGGTGTTGAATTTCTAACGGTGGGAGATAAATCCGTTCTTTTCTACTGCAGAAGAAGTCCAGGAATCTACCTACAGGTATCTATCTTTTGAGAATTGTCGGTTAGGGTTTGTGTTGCAGATCTGTGTGTTTATTTAATTGTTTAATTGGTTTGTTGTTCAAGTATGGAATCTACATTACAGAAAATTGATTCATGCATTGAACGAACCTTCTGTTTGGAAGACAGAAGAACTTCGGAGGGATTTACAAATCGCCCTCGGCACCGCTAAATGGTAGGTAAATGATTGGATTTTTGTTATGAATATGGTTTAAATTGTTGGTCATTTTGTAGGCATGTTATAATTAGGGCTCGAAACCTTCGAGCGGCTGTTGGGTTTATTTCACTTAAGAACACTGATAAGAACAACGTCAATGGCTTCATCACTCTGACGGACCTTGGAATTGCAAAGCTCATAATTATCTGTCTAGAATCAGTGAGTGATTATACATAAATCGCTGATCGTGTATGTATAGGAAGGATGATTGGTAGTAGTAGTAAGATGACGACAAGTGTAATAATATTATTATTATGGGTGGCTATGGCGTTGACTTGCAGCGGTGAGTATTTCAAGCCGTTCAACGTCACCTACGATCACCGAGCCCTCAAGATCGATGGCCAACGAAGAATGCTTATTTCCGCCGGAATTCACTACCCTTGAGCCACACCTCAGGTACTTAATTTCCATCATTTTAATCCATGTATGTTGTTCTCATCACTTTCATCTCATCTCAGATGTGGCCTGATTTGATCTCTAAGAGCAAGGTCGGTGGGGCTGATGTCATTCAAACTTATGTATTCTGGAGTGGCCATGAGCCAGTTAGGCAACAAGTAGTACTCTCTCTAATTGTATGTATTTGCTAAAATTAATGTAGATAATATTAATGCAAATAAAGTGACACATTTCACAGATTACTAAGCCAGAGCCTATGTCCACCACCTCACACTATGTCCATCATTCCTCAACTTGAACGCCTGAATGTGGTAATACATTGTTTTATCATTATATTTATTTCATCTCTTTTTCAAATATATGATTAGCTTGAATTGGAGGTTAATTTTTAATGTAGTCTGCTGGAAATTCTTCATTGCCATCCGGAAGTAATGCAAAGACTTCCCCAAAAAAGATGACTTTTGGCCAGAAAAAAAAAACGTTAGAAGCACCTGTATCTTCACTAAGGTAGTTTGTTTTTTGTATCTCATATTATATCCTTTTAATATAATGTTTACTTTTATGTTACATAGTAGTTTTTTAATAGAAAAGCAAAGTTCTACTTTAAGTATTTTAGCAATGATGGATTTTTTATATTTTGTACTTAAAAATGTTGTTTTGTGGTAGTAATTATGTGATTACATTCTGACCAGATGTGGGCTATGGTGATTATATAGCACATTTGGTGGGTTTCTGAAATGAATGTGCAGGTAGCACAGTATGCCAACGAACTTGGCTGAAAATGCTTCCCAATGGTACAACCGAACGTAGTTGGCTCAAAATGCTTCCAATGGTACAGTTGATTTTCTCTTATTTAAGATAATTTGGGTCTTATTTACTTGATACAAATAGAAAACGAAGACGGAACTCACAAAATACATACAAAAACAAATGATATAAACGAGTGAACGTTATTCATCCATTAAAGGTTTTTATATTGGGATGAATGAGTAATGATTTCGTTCTTTGTGTTTCTTACACAAGTGTATTATTTTTTTTACGATATAACAAGGGATTTTGTTGTTTTAAAATTTGACAGTTCAAGATCGGCGCTCGAGACGGTCTTAGGAGTGTTGAAGATATGGTTCCACAAACTATAGGTTGTCAGGTATTGAAATAAGCAAATATTATATCAGACCTTTCTATCTTTGCTTTTATACCAATATTTTGAAATTTTAAACCATTATTAAGCACCATCTCTTGGTTCTACCCCACAAAGGCTGCTCCTTTATAACTTGATGGTCATGGCTCAGAGTAGATTTGGTAACTTGGCGAGCCGGGTTGGTTGTGTAATGGGGCAAGACACATGATTCCTGTTATGGGTTGGAATGGATGTAGTTGTTTAGTACCTGATGTTTTTACAATTGTAGATAGAAACATATATGTTGTATGCATTCTTGGTATTTTATTCATTAAGGTTGTCCACCAAGTATATATAAGGGTTTATAATCATATGGTCAATTGAGCTAGGTTCCTCTCTGTTGCAATTTGTTAGTTAAATAACCTTTTGTGGTTTGAAGTGATTAAATAATATATAAATGAGAAGAGTCAACAAGGATTTATATAAAATATACCTGGTCCAAAGGTTTAGTTACTTTAGAAAATGCGTTTCCTAATTCGCGACCACAAACAAATAGGTCAAGTCTCCCTGTTAAGCCTTCATGGCAGTGTCGAAAACAGAAAAGGATAAAGAAATACAAATTTCGTTTGATTTTGAAAACACGCCAAACACGACTGATTCCTTTTAGCGATGTCCGAAAACAAATATAAGATTACTATAGTAATTAGAGGTGGGAAAGTAATATGGAAATTCACTGTACTTCGAGACATTGGAGTTGCATTCCCATTAGATTATCGGCTCTAGGTTCATGGAAACAAGTGGCAGTAATAGCAAAAGATATTTTAGATCTCGGGATTTTCTTATCAAGTATGAAAAATGGGCAGGCACTTCATCATCAGAATATTCAATTTCAAAGTAAATAATATGGTTTTGGTTGAAACCCGCGTATTACGCGGGCATTAACATAATGTTTGTATGTATTTTTAAATGCTTATTGCTTAATGATTATCCAATTGACATCATAATATATGCCTTCATGCTGATTTTAAACTGTATATTTGTTGTTTAGTTAAACTTTCATTTTGAAATTGTTGTTTAGTTAAACCTTCATTTTGAAATTGAATTGGTTGTTAAATTTTTGTAAACTAATTTGAAGATGTGTCTATGATTTGTAGGATATGTTTAACGTGGACCACCTATAGGGTTTCATCCAATTTATAGGTTAATATAAGTCGTTTGGTTTCTGGTTGATATATGATAAAATGTTGGTTCCCAAATGTTACAATAGAAATAATACATGTTGTTTGTAATGTATGGTGTATTCAAGTATCAGTCATGCAATAGCTGTGTATATGGTTGTTGGCGACTTACTGTCGATGCCTTTCTAAGAACCAGTACTTTTTGTGTAGGCCACTCATCAAACATCTGCAAAGCCAAATCGTTGATAAAGTGAAAGTATATCTTAAGATCATCAATGGAGAGAGGTTTATCAATGAGGCGCCTAAGGCGCTTGTGCTAAAAGCCGTATTAATTCCTACAACCATCAAACATATGTTATTGTACTTGTGTGTGGATTATTTTTTTCTTTTTTATCATTTTTTATTGTTTTCATGGCTTTAGCGGCATGTAAAAATTTTCCAGCATTTGAATAGTTTTCTGTTTTTTTTCTTCCAATGTATGTATTTGTACACAACATTTCATTTCAAAGTAAATAATATGGTTTTGGTTGAAGCCCGCGTATTACGCGGGCATTAACCTAGTGAGTTAATATGTGTTTTACATTTCCATATGCGTGTTTATAAGTTCTTATACATGATAGTTTCATATACTATTGAGCACAATGTATGTTGATATTAGGTCCAATAAGTTTATCACCTTATTTATTGTTTAATTTGTATAAGCGTAATGTTTCTTAATGGCCTATTTTATTTATGAGTCACATTTGTAAGCTTATTTCTTACATTTTTTTGGACATGCACCACATCGTG
>JARYGA010046363.1:0-35513 GCA_030545235.1 Helianthus tuberosus | reverse complement strand
CCCCAAACCTGGGACTTCCGAAATCAACAATCGCAAGTGCTTCCGAGGATGGTACAGTTGTGATATGGACCGTTGGTAAAGAAGGTGATAACTGGAATGGTAAGGTTTTGTATGATTTTAAGGTCCCCGTTTGGAGGGTATCTTGGTCTTTAACCGGAAATATTTTGGCGGTTGCTGCTGGCGGTAGTAATGTTACTTTATGGAAAGAAGCTGTTGATGGAGAATGGCAACAGGTAACCACCGTTGATTAGCATTTCTTCATGCTTGTGTTCATGTTTTTTCTATGCATCTTGTGTTATTCTTGACTCGTTTAGATTGAATTTGGTTTGAACCATTTTGAACTCGGTTTTAGCGCGATGTTACTAGTCGAAGAATATAATTAGAACTTTTATTGGATGTTTGCATTTCGGTGACTGTTCAGTATGCAATTATGCATAGAAGCTTTGAAGGTTAAGGTTTGTTTGGTTCATGCTCCATTGGTTGTGAAAGTTGAGGTTGTGTTATTTCTAAATTTATGGTTAGGGTTAACAAGATATTATTATGACATTTGAACATCTTAATCATGCAAGTTGGGTAGATTGACAGATGGAATGTCTTGAGCTCGCCTCGTTTAACTTAAGCAAACTCGATCCTAGCTCTTTGTTTGACACTTGAGTGCGGCTCCTGAATAATTTTACAAGCTATCTCAACTCGCTAAATATATATATTTATCCCTATATTTTAATTTTCTTATCGCTATATTTTAATGTATTTTTTTAGTTATTTCTTATATACAATAATAGCTAGGAATAATGGATTTTAATAATCCCAACTACTAGCCGTTGGTCAGCAAAGGTCCTAACTTCAAAAATAACCGGTGGTGGTCCCACCTTTTCACATATTGTATACCAAATGGACCTTTACTAACAGATTCTTAATTTCTTTTTGTCCCCTTTTTTTCTGTTAGTAAAGGTCCACTGGTTTACAATATGTGAAAAGATGGGACCACCACTGATTATTTTTGAAGTTGGAACTTTTGCTGGCCAACGGCTAACGGTTGGGATTATTAAAATCCATTATTCCTAATAGCTATACATAACATAATGTAAATTATTTAGTTTTTGTCATAATTATATAGATGATGATACTATTTATGATGTAATTATTTATTATAGAAATAATATCATTGGTAGCCTAATCAAGCTCAGGCTCAACCTCGTTTAGTTTTAGTATCAAGCTTGGGCATGAACTCGTTTAAGCTTGACTCAGTGTGAATACTCAGAATAGATCTTGAGTAGCTCGCCGCTCTTAGTCGCTTACTATGTTTGTATACTAACGTTAAATATCTAGGAGTCTAAAATTTGTGCACAACTTTGATCGAAACTCCTTGTATACGCCTATGCAACATAATCCTCCATCTCGGTATATTGGTTTAAACTCAAACTTAGGACATAACACACACTCTAATCCTTTGACATGCTTTTCTATGCTTCTTTCTCATCCTTCATACTGAGCCCTGAAGCCTAAAACTCGCCAGGGTGGTGGAATACGATACAAGCCAAATTTTAGCATTTCGCTCAATTTGAAACCGAATATTATTGTCCACTACACGCGAACCTTGTTGGAACTGTTAGTCGTTATTAAGTCCGGTTTGTTGACAAAGGTTATGACACTAAGACCTTGAGTTTGGTTGTCAACCTATTCATTTGATTTTCTTGGTTGCTTATTCACACAGATGGGATATTTGTCATGTCAACGTTAACGCCATTGCTTACACAACGTGTTTACAATACTTCCATTTGTTTTTTTGTGATGCATTGGTGACATGTTACATAAATATGTTGATTGTAATATTATTACTTGGAGTTCCTTCACATTTGTGGCTTTCTTGATGCATTGAATGAGGTTTTAGAATACCAAGGGAAAAGGTGTAAAACCATACATTTTTACTTGCATGTATGAGGTTTTAGAATACATTTTAAAAGATAGTGGTGTGTTGCGTATTGTATTTGTTTCTGATACGGTTTGTCATTATGTAATGGAGTATAAGAAAAACGAATATTGGATTATAATAATCTCAACTATTCATCGTTGGCCACCAACAGTCACAACTTTAAAAATAACCACTGGCAGTCCTAACTTTTAACATACTGGCCTCCAATGGACCCTGACTAACAGAACCCTAACGCTGTTAGTCTTCGGTCGTTGGAAAAACGTTTTTTGGCCGGAAAAGTCAACATTGTTGTCCCGAACCTCTTTGTAACCTTATTATGGACCTTTGGGAACCTTTTTTAATAATAGGCCCAATTATTAAAGTCGTTGGAAAACTCATTTTTCGCCGAAAACTCAACTTTTTGGCCGGAAAACTCAACATTTAGTCCCAAACCTCTTTGTAACCTTAGATCGGACCTTTAAAACCTTTTCCGGACAAAAACGGTTTTCCGGCGACCGGGGACTAACGGCGTTAAGGTTCTGTTAGTCAGGGTCCATTGGTGGCTAATATGTCAATAGTTGGGACTGCCAGTGGTTATTTTTTAAGTTGAGACTGTTTGCGATCAACGGTGAATAGTTTGGAATTTTGGATTATTAAAATCCAATATTCCTAAGAAAAAAGATTCTTAGTAGTCTCTTTTTCAATACACCATCTTCAAAAGCGTATATCCGCATAGAAAAAGTTTGTAACATCTATTCAATAGATTTGGATTATAAACACGACATCAATCTAACACAAAAATTATCGGTTTTGGTATGGGCCAGACTTGCAAACACAAACTTAACAAGTCGTGTTTGCGTCAGACAAACAGTTTACCTGATTTGTTTAACCCATTTGTTGACATAACACATATGGTCGAATTGTATTTATTTAACATCCATTTGTATACTTGTGATTGTAAAATGGTTATTTTGGAGTATTAACATGTTTTTCATGTTGATGTCTAACATGAATTTCATGTTAGTGTTGTGTTGGATGTGAGATTAAATATATTAATGTTATAATATTTAATCTTGTAGCCTATATAATCATTTATATTATATTAGATCAAAATATATTAATAACCTATTATAATTAGTTGGTAATTGTTGATGGACCATATTACCCTTATTAACTAATTAGGTTTCCTTTTGGGTGTATAAATAAGGGGCTTATTAGAGAGTTAAAGGGTTAGACAGTTAGACACTTTACACAATCAACCAACCCTCACTAACATCAAATTCGTGACTCTCTCTCCCATAACCGAATTCTACCCTACATTCGGTTATCATCACCATCATAACTTTACACCCTAAGGAGGAACCGGATCAACCTGACAAAGATGTCGAACACTATGACTGGATTCTCTACTGCTTTGAATACTATAACAGGTATGTATTATTCATGTTTTCCATTTAGTTTAAACAGAACTGATCAACATGTGGTATCAGAGCATATGTTGATAAATCAGTTCTGTTTTTCGTATCCATTATTCTCGGATCAAAAATCTGGAAAACGGAAGTTTTAAAGCCTTAAAATCAAAAACTGTTTTCGAGTTGTTTGTGACCGAAATCCCTGTTTTCGGAAACTGCTAATTGATAAACCGACTCGAAATTATAAAGGATTAAACTTATTGTCACGAAATCCATTACAAAACCATTAAAATCAGGTTTCGGATTTCCAGATTATGTTTTTATTTTTTTAGGGTTCATCATAATGTTCTTAATAAAACTCGAAAATTCCATAAGATTTGGAATATGATTTGGATTAGTGGATGTTTTCCAATATTTGATCTAAATTTTATCTATTATAATTTTCGAAAAACTGTTAATGGATTTTAGTTATTAATTTCGAAATATTTGATAAGTTTAGATCAAAATAAAATAGGAAACATTATCCCAAAAATCCCTTAAATTTCGAGTTTCAGTTATCACAATAAACAGCCTTAAGTGGGTTTCGAAATCATAAATCGTACAAGTCCCTTTTGTCGCACAAGATCAGATCAGTTAAGGTCTGATCGCACAAGACATTCGCACAAGTCAGATCAAGAAGAAAAAAAAAAGGTCTGATCGCACAAGGGAAAATCGCACAAGATTTGTGGAACGCACAAGACTTGTGGATCGCACAAGGCATTATTGATCACACAAGTTTTGGGCCTCACTGATCGCACAAATTTTGGGCCTAACTGATCGCACAAGACTTGGGCTTTATTTACATCGCACAAGTTTTGGGCCTAATGATCGCACAAGGCATTACCGATCGCACAAAGCATAACTGATCGCACAAGACTCGAAACCTCATTATTTTTTACGCTGTTTAATGTGACCTAAGTTCGATCCACGCTAACAGGTGGTTTGCTATTAAATACTTTGGTTTTGTTAATACTTAATCACTTAATCAGAATCAGATAATTTTGCAAAACCAAAATATAGCTTAACTTGAATAAGCTTCTGATGTATTAATTCTGGCCAAAGCTGATTTAATACATCTATTTATTGTTCAAGTATTATAAAAAGCTATGTTAAGTATGCATTACAAACGTGAAATGTCTTAATTCTGGCCAAAGCTGATTTAATTCATTTATGTTTAGCATGACTTGACAAGTGCATAACTAGAGTGATTGTCTCATTTCTGGCCAAAGCTGATTTGTCACAATTACTTTGCACACATATTTAAATGATTACACTTCTGGCCAAAGCTGATTTGTCTTCATTTAAATAGAATTTTACTAAGTCTATTATTTTGATGTTAGTAATAGACATTATCACAGCTTCATAATTATAATGGTCATTACTTATGCCTGCCTTAGTATAACATGCCCTTAGATCACATTAAGACTTCTTTCTTAGTATCATAACTTGCTCATCTTATTTCCACTATCAACACTCAATCAAGGGATTCCACATTTGACTGGTGATAACTTTGCTGCATGGAAGGATGCCCTCATGCTTACACTTGGAGTGTTGGACTTTGATTATGCTCTAAGAGAGGATAAACCAGCGGACCTTACTCCACAGAGTACTGCTCCTCAGCAGTTACTTCATGATAAGTGGACTAGAAGTAACCGCATGTCTCTCATGTTCATGAAGCAGTCCATTCATCACTCAATTAGAGGAGCTATTCCTGATTTTGACGATGCTAAAACCTACTTGGCTTCTGTGGAGGATCAATTCAAAGGAACATCAAAAGCACACGCTAGCACTCTTATCCTCAAGCTGGTGACGACTAAGTATGATGGGAGGAGCGGCATTCGCGAACACATCATGATGATGCATGACATGGCCAATAAGTTGAAGGGCCTAAAGATGGAGATCAGTGATGGTTTTCTAGTTCACTTCATCATCACTTCGCTTCCTTCGTCCTATGAAGCATTCAAGATCAATTACAACACTCAGAAGGACAAATGGACGATGAGTGAGCTGATCGCTATGTGCGTGCAGGAGGAAGAGCGTATGAAGATGGATCGCACTACTGATGTTGCTAACTTCACCACTTCCAGCTCAAAGAAGAGGAAGCATAATTATCAAAGAAAGGATGCTTCTAAGGTTCAAAAGCCAAATCCAACTCCTAATACAAGTGCACCTTCCAGCTCTAAGAACTCCTTAGGCAAACCCTACTGCAAGTTCTGTAAGAAAACGGGACATAAGCAAAAGGAATGCCCTGACTTCAAGGAGTGGCTGGCTAAGAAAGGTAACGATTTTTTCATGATACTTGAGTCCTTTAATTTAAATGTTCCTGCTAATTCTTGGTGGTTTGACTCTGGTTCTATGGTACATGTTACCAATTCACTTCAGGGATTCCTTACAATCCGGAAGCTGGGAAGAAACCAAAGAACACTTAAAGTTGGAGATGATCGGGAATTAGAAGTGAAGGCCATAGGAACATTACAATTATTTTTGAAAACTGGTTTATGTATTAAACTTTATGATACCTTATATGTTCCTGAGGTAACTCGGAACCTTGTATCAGGACCAAAGTTAGACATGGACGGTTTTGTTGTTTCTCATGGTCATCGCAAACTCTCTATTCTCTATGATTCCATTGTTTATGGTACTGGCATTCTGGATGGTGGTCTCTATAGATTAGAACTAGATGATAATTTTTCCAAATCTTTGTTGTCATATAATATTAATGAATCACTCACAAAGATGGAAAAGAAACAAATTCGAGACTTAGAGACTTCATCTATGTTGTGGCATCAACGTTTAGGCCACATCTCAAGAGAACGATTAAATCGTCTCGTAAAGGATGAAGTCTTACCTCCTCTCGATTTCACCGATTTTGGAACATGTGTCAAATGTCTTAAAGGCAAAATGACATTAGCAAATAAGAAAGGAGCCACTAGGAGCTCTAATTTATTAGAACTCATTCACACTGACATTAGTGGTCCTTATCAAATTGCTGGTATAACAGGACATACTTCATTTATCACTTTCATTGATGATTATTCTCGTTACATGTACTTGTATCTTATAAAGGAAAAATCTGAATCTCTATCAACTTTTAAAGATTATAAAGCTGAAGTTGAAAAGCAATTAGATCGTCAGATTAAAGTTGTGAGATCAGATAGAGGCGGTGAATATTATGGAAGACATACTGATGTGGGTCAAGCTCCTGGTCCATTTTATGAGTTTTGTAAGGGCCAGGGGATTGTGAACCAATACACCATGCCTGGTACACCTCAGCAGAATGGTGTCGCTGAACGAAGAAATCGTACCCTTATGAACATGGTGCGCAGTATGTTAGCCAACACTAATTTACCATTATTCCTCTGGACTGAAGCGTTAAAAGCAGCTGTTCATATACTCAATAGAGTTCCTTCTAAGTCTGTCCCTAAAACTCCTTATGAACTTTGGACAGGAAGGAAACCGAGTCTTAAATATATGAAAGTATGGGGCTGCATTGCTGAAGCAAAACTTTACAATCCTTTCCTAAGGAAACTTGACCCTAAAACAGTTACCTGCTTCTTTATCGGGTATCCTGATCATTCGAAGGGTTATCGTTTCTATTGTCCTTCTCATGTCACCCGTATTGTTGAAACCAAGCGTGCTGCGTTCCTAGAGGATTTCAAGGTCAGTGGGAGCAGTACCAACCCTTACGACGAATTGCAAGAAGTACAAGACGCGGGGGGGAGAGACTCGTCGCTTACCATTACTCCGTTTACTCCTCTTGTACCCCATGCAACTGCACCTGAAGCCACTGCACAAATTCCATCTCCACAATCAGAACCCATTATACCTCATAACGAAGGCACATCAAACGCTCAAAACCAAGACAACGCTGAACCCGATAATCAACTCAGGAGGTCATCTAGGCAAAGAAGGCCTACTAATTGGGATGATTATGTTACCTACCTGACTGAAATGGATGCTGGAAAGCTCAATGATCCTATCTCTTATAATGAAGCCATTAGCAGTGATCAGTCTTCTGAATGGAACAAAGCAATGATTGATGAGCTTGAATCCATGAAGAAAAATGACGTTTGGGATTTAGTCGAATTACCCAATGGTGCCAAACCTGTAGGTTGTAAATGGGTGTTCAAAACAAAACTGGATCCGAATGGGAACGTTGAACGCTACAAAGCGAGATTGGTTGCAAAGGGCTACACTCAGAAAGAGGGAATTGATTATCAAGAGACGTTTTCACCTGTCTCTCGTAAAGATTCATTAAGGATCGTCATGGCCCTAGTAGCTCATTTTGATTTAGAGCTGCATCAGATGGACGTCAAAACTGCTTTCCTTAACGGAGACTTAGACGAAGATGTTTACATGAAACAACCTGAAGGCTTTAAACCTGAAGGTCAGGAGCATCTAGTCTGTAAGTTGAAGAAATCCATTTATGGGTTAAAACAAGCATCACGTCAATGGTACCTCAAGTTTGATGAAGTCATGAAGAGGCAAGGTTTTATGAAGAATCAAGTGGATCAATGCACCTACCTCAAGATGAGTGGGAGTAACTTTACTATACTTGTCCTTTACGTAGATGATATTCTATTGGCAAGTAATAGTTTAGACATGTTGCATGAGTCGAAGCGGTTACTCTCGCATAACTTCGACATGAAAGATCTCGGAGATGCTTCTTACGTCATTGGCATCGAAATTCACCGAGATAGACACAAAGGGATCTTAGGATTGTCTCAAAAGACTTACATAGATCGTGTCCTTACACGTTACAACATGCAACAGTGCAAACCCTCCGTCGCTCCAGTAGTTAAGGGAGATGTTTTCGGTTCATTCCAGTGTCCGACTACAGAGGTTGAAAAGGAGCAAATGAGCCAGATACCTTATGCGTCAGTAGTCGGGAGCCTGATGTATGCTCAAGTCTGTACTCGCCCAGATATCGCTTACATTGCTGGAATGCTAGGTCGTTATCAGACTAATCCTGGCCTAGATCACTGGAAAGCAGCTAAGAAGGTCCTTAGATATCTGCAAGGGACGAAAGACTATAAACTGACATATAGAAGAAGTGATCACTTAGAAGTGGTAGGTTATTCTGATTCTGACTTTGCCAAATGCAAAGATGACAAGAAATCCACTTCGGGCTACATCTTTATGTTAGCAGGCGGACCTATCTCATGGAAGAGTCATAAACAACAGTTAACTACAACTTCCACAATGATGGCAGAATATATTGTTGTTTACAACGCAACCTGTCATGGAATGTTGCTTAGAAATCTGATCACTGGACTCAAAATCGTTAATTCCATTTCTAGACCATTGAAGCTTTACTGTGATAACTCAGCTGCCGTTAGTTTCTCGAACAGTAACAGTTCGACTGGAGCTGGTTTATATCTCGATACGAAGTACTTGTTCGTACGTGAACGAGTTGAGGAAAATAATCTTTGTATTGAGTATATTAGTACTAAAGATATGCTTGCGGATCCGATGACTAAAGGTCTCCCACCTAAAGTTTTCGAAGAACATGTATCGAATATGGGACTTACTAAAGACCTTGTTTAATGGCATATTGTACTAGCTTATGTTTTAATTAATAAAATTTCCTCAGTTTGATTTTGTATGTCTCTAACATATGTTCTGCCGGTGTAATGACATATAGACAAATATAAATACAAATCAGACGCTAAAGGGCTTATACATATTTTGATCATAACTGTTAGGTTTTAAATTGAGGCTATAGTATGATTAATGGGGGTCCTGAGTCGAATGATGATTCAACGGCTGTATTTCTCTGCTATAGTTCTTGGTTTAAGGCTAAAATGAGTGTTAACTCCTGGCCAGGCTTACCTAATACTCATGATAAATGATTACTTGGCTAAGTGGGAGAATGTGAGATTAAATATATTAATGTTATAATATTTAATCTTGTAGCCTATATAATCATTTATATTATATTAGATCAAAATATATTAATAACCTATTATAATTAGTTGGTAATTGTTGATGGACCATATTACCCTTATTAACTAATTAGGTTTCCTCTTGGGTGTATAAATAAGGGGCTTATTAGAGAGTTAAAGGGTTAGACAGTTAGACACTTTACACAATCAACCAACCCTCACTAACATCAAATTCGTGACTCTCTCTCCCATAACCGAATTCTACCCTACATTCGGTTATCATCACCATCATAACTTTACACCCTAAGGAGGAACCGGATCAACCTGACAAAGATGTCGAACACTATAACTGGATTCTCTACTGCTTTGAATACTATAACAGGTATGTATTATTCATGTTTTCCATTTAGTTTAAACAGAACTGATCAACATTGGATCCACACAGTTTGACGCATTTAGCACCCCTAGTCGGACCTGATTTTCTTACATGTGGTGAAACCCAACTATATGTAAGAAATATCTATGGTTCATTTTTCATTCAGATGATTATCAAACACCCGTTAAATTTGATTTTTCTACAGCTCAAAATCGGATCGGGGACAAAAATCTTCATCAAACAAACTTGACCCAGAAGAGTCAAAATTCCAAAAACAGCAAACACTAATAACCAATAGTATGAATGTTCATACCAGTGGGCTTTTATTCATGGGCCATTGCCTATGTTGTGGACCATCTGAAAGTTTGAAGAATATTTACGGATGTCTGTAGAGATTGGACTTTAAACAACTTGATGTTTCATGTTTCTAAGTAGTGGTGCACAAAAAAACTCAAACTCGGACCCAAAAAAAAAACCCGGGTCCAACTATTTTTAAAAACCGGGTATTGTAAAGCTAAACCCAAACCTGAACTCGAACCTACCCGTAGGGTAGGGGCCGGGTATGGTATTTGCTGTGAGAACCCGAACACGGGGTTTTGTCAACCCAATTTATACCCGGGTTTTATTAATACTCATACCCGGGTTTTACAATGCTCGTACCCGGGTTTTTTAATAGCCACACCAGGATTTTTCATACCCGATTATGTATGCACTTTTATGATATGTATATCTTGTACTATTTCTAAGTTTCTAATATATCGGAAGTTTTATGTTATTAATGATAAAGTTTATAACCCAAAAAATGGAGTTGGAAACATATAAATACAAAATATATATATATATATATATATGAAATAAAAAAAGTAGCGACATCGGGTTTTTTGCATACCTGTATAGGGTTTTCTAATACCTTGTGATACCCGAACCCGGGTATTCATAACACCGGGTTATGTGCACCTCTATTTCTAATTAGGCCTTTGGTTTTAGTAAAAAATGGTTCAGGTTCTAATAAACCGTATTAGAGCATTCACAATTGATTTCTTATATTTATGTGAGTGGGTTAATTATAGACAAAATTGCACAAATCAACCTTTATGTTATAGCTAAACTGCACTTCATACCTTTCATTATGAAATCGGTCAAACCCAACCTTTATTTTCATGTTTTGCTACATAGTACAACCTTTACAACTAACATCGTTTATTTTCTTGGTTAACTGCCCTCATATGCCATGCTTTGATTTCTTAAACACCAAGAAAGAATGCAGATTGATCTATTTCAAGACTGAAGAACAGCAAGCCAATCGATTCATAAATATTCCCAAATTAACCTATATCAAATATGGATCAAAACACAGTCTGCATCTTAACCTCTAATAATAACATCAATCCATTCATCCGAAACATTCAAATGAACACAAATTATAGGCCAAAACATTCATTTTTCAAACTTAAACAAGAATAACAAAATTAACAACATCAATCCAGTTCTGATAATGATTTCAACATATCAAGCCAAACAAAGAAGATACATTCATCTCAAACATTCAACCGAACAGAAATTATGGCCCAAAACATTAATTTTTTTTCCGAATTTGTTTTTATTACTTAATCCTTTCGGACACAACTAATGGCAAGTAGACGAGCAACAAGTTGTGCCGCTACCCCCTTCTAAATAGCAAACCCTACCCTGCTAAACACAACATTAATTCCTCCAACAGTTCTTCAATTTCCACACTGGATCCGAAAGAAGCTCATCATTGACTCACTGCCGTAACCAAACAACCCCCACCACTGATCTAGCGAATGTGGTGATGGTGATTCCACGTTAGTGGTCGGCCGACGGTTTTCCGACACGTGGGGTGGTTGTGGTTCACAGGATGTTGTGTGGAGTGGCTGTGGTAGCACACGGTGCGTGGGGTGGCAGTGGTGATTCCGGCAAGTCATCGATTACAAACTGATTGTAGTTGTACATGACGCCATCATGTATCTTGAACACGTTGTTGTTTTGCTGACGTAAAGGTTGTACCATGTAGCAAAACATAAACATAAAGGTTGAGTTTGACCGATTTTAAATTGAAAAGTGTGAAGTGTAGTTTAAGTATAATATAAAGGGGTGATTTGTGTAATTTTATCTTATTTAAATTATAACTAATTTAATTACTTGGTAAAAATTATTTAAAATATCTATCTACTATACTAAAAGAATTCTCCTTAGCCACATGGCCTATTCTTAGCCAATCATTTTGATGATGTAGACATCCTCTTAATCAAGAGAATTCACCAATGGGAGCCAAACTCTTTTCCTCTTTTCTCCTTAAGGGTGGAGGGTATAAGGGTGTTTGACATGTGCGGTGAGTGGGGGTCACCGATCGGTGACCACCCCCACTTGATTGAGTTGGGTATTTGAGTTGGAGAGAGGTTGCCATTTTCGGTGAGTGTTCACCGATTTGTTTGAGAGGAGAGGAGAGAGGAGAGAGAGAGGAGAGACCAATCATGTTTTTTTTTAATTGAGGGGTGTTTGACTATACCTAGTGATTGAGTGTAAAATGGGGAGTAGAATGGGGAGTTGACATGGCATAATACTATTGGGTAGGATTTCACTCAAACACCCAAAGTTGTTTGACTATACCCTCCACCCTTATCTCACTCTCTCACACGCGGCTTCTTAAACACGCTTTTCATTCATATCTTTCAAAAACCCTAATTATCATATAGGTGATTCTCTGGCGGTTTCATACATCTTCGATTGTCTCAAACACAAAAGCTCTCATCCAGGTATCTTTATCATCTTCAACTTGCTTTCAGATCTTGAAGATCCATCATATTCCTTTGATAAATGGACGCTGGATATGTACATAGATGCAAAATTTAAAGAGAGAGAAAGGGTTCGACAAATTAGAGATCAGTGTAGAAAGATACCGATGAGTTTCTGGCGGACCACCTGCGGCCTATCCGATGAAAGGGCAGGGAAGGTCGCACCTCCTATTATCTCAGATTTCTCTTAAAATTGATAAACCCTAAATCGATACCCATGTCATAGAAGTTAAGCCTTAAATCTATAGTGATTTCCTTTAATTTTGTCTCAAAGACCATTTTCTAATTTGTGCTTTTATAAAGACGTAATTCGATTGCTATTTTCCTTCGTCGCTTCAGTTTAATTCGTATAGACGTAGTTGTGACAACCTGAAATTTCAAGCATCACTTGTTTCACAATTCATTTTACGTTGTATCTTGTGCATGATATTTGAATAAAGTATTGTTACGTTTGGGTGTTACATGAAAACTTAAGCATTGCGTAATGTTTAATCATAACATATTTATGTTTAACTCTGACTGAGTAACACACCCGACGAAGAATAGGTCTTCGTCACAACCACCCCTCGACGAAGAATAGGTCTTCGTCACAATCGATCTTCGACGAAGAATGATTCTTCTCCACATTGCAAGTGTGACGAAGGTTCTTCTTCGTCGAAGATCGGTTGTGACGAAGACCTATTCTTCGTCGAGGGGTGGTTGTAACGAAGACCTATTCTTCGTCGGGTGTGTTACTCAGTCAGAGTTAAACATAAATATGTTATGATTAAACACTACGCAATGCTTAAGTTTTTATAAAACCAAACTATAACCGAACAGTTCAGAAAATCGACCATGACACTCAGCTCCAGATTGCAAGGTTCGTCTCTCGTTTACTTAATGCACAGCATATCTAGTGTACACTTATGTATAGGGATGAGATCGGTACGATACCGGTACCGTACCGGTACCGATACCGTAAATACCGTTACCAAAATTGAGGAAATGTAGATACCGATTACCGTACCGTATTTATAGATTCGGTACCAGTACAGTATCGGTATCGGTACCGGTATTTCGGTACTTTACCACATTGGTACCGCTTTGGTGTCATCCATTGTTTTACATAAAAAAAATATCATGTGCAACCCATCCATCCATTATTAACTGAACTAGAGTAATATATAGTGGAATATAAAAAAAGGTAAACATTTTAAACATCCATGGGTTCGACTTTTACCCAACTCCGAGTCACCATCAAGTTCGACAAAAGGGGTTTCTTCAACAATAGTGTCGTCTCCTTACACAACCAAACACGAAGATATTAAAAATCTAAAAATAAGAAAAGATATATTGATAATTTATAACCAAACCATTAAAAATTAACTTACTTCAATGGATTCCTTGCTTTTTACAGATGATTATTAAATTCGGTATTAATATCGGTATTTACCGAAAAATACCGGTACCGATACCGTTTTTTACCAATACCGAATTTTGAAAAATCTATTACCGATACCGGTACCGCTTATGATCGGTACGGTACAGCATCGGTACGGTACCGGTACGGTACCGGTATTTCGGTAAAAAATCTCATCCCTACTTATGTATGACATTGCATGTGAATGCACACATAGCACTACAGTATGAGTTCCTGTGTTACTAGCCTACGTTAGGTGTTTGATAGTGTAACACTCCTCTAAACCTTCATGATCTGTGTTATGGTGTCTTTTGTCTTGCTACTCGAATTTGAGGAACCTTTTAGCACGAGTTGAGAGGAGCTGTGATAAACATGCAAATCACATTGCTATTGTGGGTGGACACATAATAACAATGTGGGGTGCATGTGAGTTCCAGTGAGGCTTAACGAGTGTGAAAGGGGTTCTACTATGTTGTCTGACGTAATGATAGAACTCAGTAATCTGTGGAAGTCATAGTGATGCTTGGCTCCTACTCAAACCCGACTTTTAACCTTTTCCCACTTGTTTTATACAGAATCATGAGTGGACGAGCTGGCGGACGTGGTGGAGGCCGCGGCGGTGGACGTGGCAACATTGTGATGTCCCAGGCTGAATTAACCAACTTGATCAATACTCGTGTGGCTGAAGCCCTGGCGGCTCAGCAGGCTGGTACGATATGTGCCAAATACTCTTTATCCTTGTGTCGTGTACTCGAATCTTACCCGTGTGTTGTGTTCTCTTTCGTCTTTAGGTCAACACGTGAATCAGAACAATCAGCCTGTTTGCACGTTTAAGACGTTCATGGATTGTAAGCCACAGACGTTCAGTGGGACTGAAGGAGCTGTGGGACTACTACGTTGGTTTGAGAAGGCAGAATAGTTGTTCGCTATGTGTAACTGTTCTGCTGGGGACAGAGTGAAGTATGCTACGAGCACACTGGAGGATGGTGCCTTGACTTGGTGGAATGCCCAAGTCCAGATGCTGGGCATTGAGATGGCAAATGCAACGACATGGGAGGATTTGAAGGAGTTGATGAGAGAGGAGTACTGTCCTCGTGATGAAGTACAGAAACTGGAGAA
This sequence comes from Helianthus tuberosus, assembly GCA_030545235.1. Classification (NCBI taxonomy): domain Eukaryota; kingdom Viridiplantae; phylum Streptophyta; class Magnoliopsida; order Asterales; family Asteraceae; genus Helianthus; species Helianthus tuberosus. The sequence continues at coordinate 20,555 of JARYGA010046363.1, read as the reverse complement.
CGAGTACTACAACCTGAAGATGGAAGGATCTGAGATCGAGGCATACACGAAGCGATCTCACGAACTTGCGAATATGTGTCCTAACTTATCTCGACCACCACCTCGTAGAATCGAACTGTACATCAAAGGATTAGCCCCACTGGTTAAGGGCTTGGTTACAACAGCGAACCTCAACAACTTACCTCAGATTATCCGCTTAGCCCACAAGATCACAGATCAGGAAGTGGAGCGTGGCTCGCTACCACCACGTGTTTCTACTACTGCTACTACTACTACTACTCCTGCTACTGACAGCAAACGCAAATGGAATGATGTGGACAAGGTGTCCAACTCGAATCAGTCACAGAAGAAGCCAGAAAACAGTATCAACCGCAGTTTTAGCCAGTCATCTTCTGTGAATTAGAATCAGAGCAACAATTCGAATCAGGGCTCTTACGCGGGAAAACAACCAAAGTGTAACAAGTGCAATTTTCACCATCGTGGGCCGTGCACCCGAGTCTGTCACAGGTGCAACAAGGTGGGCCATATGGCTAGAGATTGTAGGGCCCCACTCCCAAGATAGCAGCAGCAGCAACCCCCAAAGCAACAGCAGCCACAACAACAGGAGAGGCAACAACCTCAGGAGAATCAGGGAAATCGTAAGGGGTGTTTTCAGTGTGGTGACGAGGGTCATTTTAGGCGGGACTGCCCTCAACTGAATCAGAATGCTGGTAACAACAACAACAACACTGGGAACAACAACAACGGGAACAATGGAGGGAATGGTGTGCGTGGAAGAGTGTTTACTATTGGTGCTGGGGAAGCTAGGAATGATGGCAATATGGTGACCGGTACGTTTTCTGTGAACAATCTATTTGCTTCTGTTTTATTCGACTCTGGTGCCGATTGGAGTTATGTGTCTTTGGGGTTCAGTCGTCAGTTAGGGTTAACTCCTACACCTCTTGTAAACTGTAACAACCCGTGCTACTGAAGTCAAAGTCAATGTCAAAGTCAAAGGAAGAAAAGATTGTTAATCGCAATCTGTCACTCCTTGCTTAACTACGGATTTGACCACCTTGACTTATAACCAGTTTTGTATTTAAATTGCTTTAGTTGTATTATGTGGAGTACATGTTAATAAATCGCTACTTAATCGCATACAAATCGGTAATCGCATCGCAATCGCGTTCGCAACCCGAATTATAGGTTTTGGATATTGCTTTACGTGTGTGTGCTATTATGTGTTGTTTGCGCATGTTATGTTTATGTTGAGGTGTTTAATTGCAATCGCAATTCTATCGCATCGCAATCTAATCGCAACCGCTAAACGCAAGTTATTTACAGCGATTGTATGTTAGATATAGTAGTTAGGTTATTTGTGTAACTAGTGGGAAACACTATCGCATCGCTCACTCGAAACGCATCGCAACACTGAACACACGAAACGAAACGCGAAAATTCAAATCGCCGAGCCACTTCGATCGAATGACTATTCGATCGAATGGCCATCCGATCGGATGGCCATCTGATCCATGGCCAGCACTCCCTTTCCTCTTTTGGAAACCCTATAAATAACCATCTGTCACATCATTTGTGATGTGACAGCTCCCTCACTCGACCAGCAGCGTTCCAGACCTTCTTTCTCTCGATTTCTCACGATTCTTGTAAGTTTTCAGCTCAAATCTTATACTTATAAAATCTACACACATTTCTTCATCTTTTTCACCGTTGAATCTTCACTTTTAACCGTGAAATCAACGGATTTGAGGTGTTCTAGGATGATGTCATCATGGAGTTCTTATGAACTTCAAGTTTTGGCATTATTCCACCAAGAATAACTCAGATCTATATGATTTCCACATGAATCAACACTATTTTTATCTAGATCTAAACATTTTCAAGGTTAAAAGGGATTGAAAGTTGGTTTCTAACTTTCTTTCAACTCTTTTACACTCAATGCACTAGAAACTGATAGATTCGGAGCTAGTTCAGGCCTTCTACTCGTTTCTAGTGAAGTGTCGGTCCAAGATCTGATCCCTATCAACGAGACCACCGATCTCGGTTGAACATGAACATTCCTCACAAACAGTTAACTGACTCGGATTGGGGTGATTCCCGTTCGGTCGGCTAACCTGGTTCTGATAGGGTTCCTATTGTCCAATGCGTGGTCATACTATCTCAATCAAACAATAAAACTTAATGAAATTTCAAGTTTCCAAAATGGTCAGATCGCAGGACGGATTGCCGTCCGATGGGATTGCCGTCCGATCGGATTGCCGTCCGATCGGATTGCCATCCGAACGAACCGCAATCCAATCGGACTGCACTTGGTATCCAACACTTAACTTTTTATCAATTTTCAAAGATCATCAGTTTCTAACGGATTGCCCTCCGATCGGTAGACCATCTGATCGAGTGACAATCCTGCTGTCAACTTGTTCTCTGGGAAATGCCTCGCGCGGACGGATCGCTATCCGATCGAACTACCGTTCGATCGAACGACCTAAAAGGTAGAGATACTTATCTGTTTTTCAAAATGCTACAACGAAAACTTCAAAGCCATCATGCACAAACACATCCATCCCAAACGAGTGTCAATCCGACCGAATGGCCATCCGTTTGGATTGCCATCCGGCCTGATGACCACTCGACACCTGTTTCCCCATGCATCGTTTTACGTGACGCTTATCACTTATGCTATCATTCTGATCAGACTAATCCCACTCTAGCGCTCCCTTCAATCCATTAACTTCCATCGCTGTGAGTATACTCGACCCCTTTTTGCTTTAAGCACTTTTGGGTGTTACATACGTTACTTATTCTAAATCACATCGACACACAACGCAAACACTATTTATACGCTGACCGTTACTACATGTTATACGTGACTCGATGAATGAATGCCTGTTTGTTATGTTTACACATTGATTGCTGTCTACCTGCCTTAGCAACGATAGTACTATAGTTTGGACTCAGCACCTGTTCACTCAGGGGTTGTTAAGGACATTACTTCACGTGTTCGCAGTGGCGAACATGTGATGCGCACTCGCTACTCGCAGTCAAATCGCAGTCATTGGTATTGATAGGATCTTTGTCGATAACTTACATGCTTCACATTATACGTTGTACATGCTGGTTATGCGTAAACGCTTTCGAACTCTATTATACTATCAAACTTGTATGCTCACCTTTACACTATGTGTATTGACCTATATTTTAACGTATGTGACAGGTGTTTAGGACGCTTGCTTGCTATTTGATGGAATTGAGCTAGGATGGAGTCTAGAAACAAACTGTCACACCCCTAATTTCCACGTGTCACCGGTGGGCCCGGTGGGGAGTATCGTGACGTAGTTGATATCATCATAGACAAACAACACAATATAATAATGCACAGCGGAAGCAAAAGATAGATTCATTTCAACTTTTAAATAAAATGTAATAATAAATATCACGAGTAGTTGAAACGGATCCACAGGCGGATCGAAATAAAATAGGATAATTGTTCAACAGTTTATTTGTCGTCCAAGCTGCGAGACCTATTGTGGACGCCCTAGAAGCCTGCCAGCCTATTACGTGTAGTACCTGCACTTAATCTTTTTGGGAAAATACGTCAGTTTACACTGGTAAATACAATTCGACTGACTCATTTTGAAAAGGTTGAAAATTGATTTAAATGCACAAGGCACAAAACATTTTTTTTTTATTAACTTGGGTCAATTATTTAATATAATAATCATGTGAACGAATTACATGTTACTTGCGTTCAGTGGCCCGGATCTAGTCCGGGCTAAAGATCAATGGACCCACCACATTCAAGAGTTATATACAGACAGGTGTACGCCTACACCCCGTACTCAGGTCGCGGCCATCTTGTAAGATGATGCCAAGGATATCCGGGACATGGTCAATTAATCCCCCAAAGGCCTTAAGTGAACAAGACTGTTTAAACGAGCCAATTAAATTATTCCAACTACCCACGCAACGGTGGAGGATTTAATGCCCGATCAAGCGGTATTTTATATACCGTAACCCAAGCCCGTATAGGGAAAATAAGCCAAAGAGTATTTACCTGAATAAGTATCAATCACAATCAAGAAAAATATGCAAGTATCTTTTACTGGTGCTCCTAATCTGGAACAAAGGTTTATAATAACCTATTAGATTTCTAACGGGTCTTTATTTAAGCCTAAGCCTAGACCGGTTAGTTTTAAGGATGACACGGTTTACGCACGATTAAGCGAAGACCGGATGGAATGTGAATTTGACCCGACAAGTTTGAAGACTTGTATAATATGGGTTTACTAAACACATTCTGGATTTTGAGACGAAAATGATAATGTTTGACCCGTTTCGGCCAATTTATGTAAACTAGTTACATAAACCGAACCGAACGCGAAAAGTGCGTTACGGGCGACCATGAGAGTCATATGCAAGTTACCTGAGTTGATATGCTTTAAATATGTTACAATATCAGCAAGATATCTTCTATTATTCCCCGAATATATTTAAACTCAAATTACGCCTCGTAAGGGCATTTTTGGTCATTTAAAAGGTTATAAAAGAGTTTAATTGTAAATCTGAGTTATGGGTCTGATTTATACAGAAAATATACTTAACTTATTATGTTATAACAGTAGGGTATGACTCAAATATAAAACTTATCATTTAAAACCAAACTATACACCCTAGGGGCATTTTGGTAATTTCACAAGGGCTAAAAATGCCAAAACTGGAAGTCTGAGTTTATAAAATTGTACTTACTGTTTTTATATGAAAATATGCTAATTACATCAGTAGGTATAAGTCTTATATGCTTGACATGGTTATAGTATATACTATGCGTTAAAAATGCCTAAAAAGGCGATTTGGAGCCGTTTCCGGGTTTGTAAAAGAAAGCTGAGATTTTTATACTTCCAGAAGGTTCAACATACCTTATTTAATAAATAAAATCAGTAGGAAGTGGTTTGGGGTCAATCGGATTTATAAAACTCGTTTTATGGCCAAAAAGGGCAAAACCGGCATTAACCGAATCAACTTAGCGACCTATGAAACGATCAGCCAAAAATTAAATAAAAATCATCAAAAATCCCAAAATATTATATAACATCAGTGGGTAAAAAGTTTTATACCAAAAAGTGGCCTTAAATAGGTTATACGCTAAAAGCGCCGTTTATGTACATAAAGATATAGTTTTACGATATCGGCCATAACTCAAAATCTGGACCACCAACTGATTCTCAAATTTTCGGTGCAAGTTTATAAATTAGTAATAAATATTTCTACTCTTTCACTTTTCCAAAAATCACGTTTTATGTCAAAAAGGGCAAAATAGTCAACTTTAAGCATAACTCGGAAACATGCATACGAATCGGTTAAGCATAGACTCAAGTTATAAAAATTCCAGAGAGTCATACATAAATAAAAAATGGTCAAGAATAAACTCTAATACAGATCTCAAACATGCATGCACGGATCCGAATCGAGAGTCAACGAAAAAGTCGTTTTATAAGACTTTCGGTTCCAATCCGGGTTTATACCAAAGATTGTCGAGTTGATCATGGTAAAACATATTCTTACATTCATTATAAAGCTATTTTTTTGATGATCAAACTGATTGCATGTCATCTACATTACCATTTATGCTATATTTCACAAAAACAATTTCTGTTGACTTTTTAAGAACAACTTTGACTCGACAAATAGCATGCTTAGAGTGGGAATCAGAGAATACCCTTTTGAGGGTTTGTTTCCCACATAAATACCAACTTATAAGTGGTTTCAATTTGAGAAATGACAGAGCCAAATTCGTTTAATCGAAAAGTTAAACTATATGAACAACGGTTTGATTTTTAACTAATAATCTATGCTAGAACGGATTAGAGGATGATATGAATGCTTACAAAGGTCCTAATGAAGCCTAGAAGGCACTTGGAGGCTGCCTTGTCAATCAGATTGCTCCTGGAGAAGCCTTGTGAAATTTTGATAGTTGCTATGTTCTTGTTTCTCTAATTCAAGTGCCCAAAATGTGAGCTTTGATCTGAATTATAAAGGAAATCAGATGTTGTGAGGAGTCTACATGTGTCTATACTTGCATGTCCATCCATTGGTGCATAAGGGAGGTGATATTAGCTGTCAAACACTCAAAAATTCGGACTTAACAGCAGCTGATCGCGAATTCTGCACCTGGGGCTGCCAAACTTTGATTAAAAATGGCAGCTTTGGTCCCTGTCTTTGCACGCGAGGTTTCGGCTATTTATTTTGACTCGTAAACCCCCAAACTTGGTTTTTAAGAACCTTGGGACATTTACCAACATGGTAATGTCCTCGGATAACTTTGCGCTCACCCGAAAAGCCATGAAATTCGACGTTGACGCTTTTAGCCCCTCAAGTACGGTTTTGGCCATAACTTTCTCATACGATAACGAAACTTCATGAAATTTTTACCACATATTCTAGTGAGTATATTCTAGCATTACAAAGCTTCGGGGCTGCCAAAAGTTCACTCAGAGGTATAAATTCAACATGTTGACACTTTTAGTCCCTATAGTTTGTAATTCCTCACTTTCGTGCATTTTCCGCTTCGTATGATCCATGATCCATCCGTTTAAGGTTATAAACATTATGTAGGGTTATTATAGAGTCTATTTATCCATTGTTGACACTTTGGACCCTTACGTTCCATAGTTTTCACTGTTTGTCAACTTTAGTCCCTCTAAAGTATGTTTTCGCATATGTAAAGCTTATGACACGTGTCAATGCATTATTGGACGTAAATTTTCGAGGTGTTACATCCTCACCCCCTTAAAAGAAATCTCAACCTCGAGATTTACTGAAACAAATGAGGGTATTTTTCTTTCATCGTGGATTCTACCTCCCATGTGTATTCGGGACCTCTACTGGCATCCCATTTGACCTTAACAATAGGTATGTGCTTCCTTCGAAGCTTCTTTACCTTTCGGTCTTCAATCGATAACGGCTTTTCCACAAATTTCAAGCTTTCATTTATATGTACATCCGTATACGGTATAACCGGTGGTCCATCAGTGGAACACTTCTTCAAATTACAGATGTGGAACACATTATGGATAGCGCTAAGTTCTTCAGGCAAGTTTAACTTATAAGCAACTGACTCGACACGTTCGATAATCTCGAAAGGTCCTATGTATCTCGGGCTTAGCTTGCCTTTCTTACCAAATCGCATCACCCCCTTCCAGGGTGATACCTTAAGCAACGCTTTTTCACCTACTTCGAAGTGAAAATCTTTGCGCTGTGGATCCGCATAAGTTTTCTGCCTATCCCTGGCAGCTTTCATTCGATCGCGGATCTGGACAATCTTGTCCCTTGTCTCAAAAACAATTTCTGGTCCTGATAGTTGGACATCTCCAACTTCTGCCCAACAAATGGGCGCTCTACACTTTCTACCATATAATGCCTAAAAAGGCGCAGCCTTATTGCTGGTGTGGTAGCTATTGTTGTAGGAGAATTCGACTAAGGGTAGGTGCTTATCCCAACTACCACCCAAATCAATCGCACATGCACGTAGCATGCCTTCTAACGTTCAGATAGTACGCTCACTCTGACCGCCTGTCTGAGGATGGTAAACCGTACTAAAGTTCAAACGAGTGCCCAAAGATTGTTGGAAACCCTTCCACAAGTGTGACGTGTACCTAGTATCTCTATCAGAGATAATAGCTACAGGTTTGCCATGTAGGGCTACAATCTTATCAACGTATAACTGGGCTAACATATCGGAGCTATAAGTCTCCTTGATGGGTAGGAAATGTGCGGACTTAGTCAGCCTGTCAACTATAACTCATATCGTATCATTTCCTTTCCTTGTCTTGGGTAACTTGGTAATAAAATCCATAGTTACCATTTCCCACTTCCATGTAGGAAGTTCAGGTTGTTGTAGCAAGCCTGACGGCTTTTGATGCTCGGCTTTGACTTGCGCACATGTCAAGCATTTAGCTACATGGGTGGCTACAGACTTGTTCAAGCCTATCCACCAATAATTTGCCCTTAGATCCTGGGTAGCTGATGGCAATTTCTTAATCGTTGCCTAATTAGGGTTGCGGCATTTAATACGTAAGCAATATGAATCGTCTTTCTTATTTAATAATATAAAACCCTCAGAAGATTGAGTCAGGTTTTATGTGCCTATGTTTTAAAACCTACTAAATCAAGGTTTCGATTTTCCATAATCAATATGGAGTTTTCATAATACTCCAGCCCACAGCGGGATGTTAATCTTAGTTCTACCTGTCTTCCAGGAGGTAAGCAGGGAAAACTTTTGAGAAAATAATTAAGATACAAGGAGGCTACAAAGATTTTCCATATCTCAGGCTCCAGTTCATCCATCATTGCTCGTGTTAAATGAGTGACATCTTTATGTTATAAGTCCACGAATTTCTTAATCGGGAACATTTACTTGAAAAAAAATTTCCTTTTTGGATATCTTCTTTGAATACTACTAGTCGACTTTAGTACAATATGATCATTGGGATATCTTAGGGGTTCCATGTATTAAACCTCCATGCTGATCAGACATGGAAATAATCTATGGGACACACTAGGATACGCCAATCCTCATATGACACTTTTATCAAACATAGTTTGGCATTCGCAGGCGATAGAAAAACAATGAGAAAAATAATCAAAATAACATGTGTCGTCGTACTCTTATGCAAAGAAAGAGTGCTCTTAGATTTTCGGAAGGATTCCTTGCCGATCTATAAGAATCAGTTACTATGGTTTCCTTGGTAGTTATACCTTGTGGATGAAAATTTTTTTTTGCTAAGTTTATGGTTCATGAATATTTATTATTGCCTGTATTAAAAACAGGACACTTAGCAGAGATTATCATTGATAAATGATAAGGAAGTTTATTGTACAAGTGCTTATATTAAATCAACAATGGAAGTTTCACAAACTAGGCACCTAGCTCAGTTGGCTAGGCGCGCGAAAGGGTGCGGCCGGCCTAGACCCAGGTTCGATTCCGGGGACGGCCAGTTCCACCATTTTTTATGTTTAATATTAATTAATCGCACTGATACGTGTAATTATGAGAGTTGTCTCATAAGGAGTCTTGATAATTAATTGCTCCTTATTACCCACAATATGGGCTTGATTTTTAAGGCAACCAATCGATTTTTTTTTTTATCACTTTATTGAGTCCTTATGTTTAACGGAACTAGGACATCGGAAAAATGATTCCTAATGGATATAAAACATCCATCTAATAATGTTGAAGCAGTCTCAGAGGTATACAGGCTCCTTACTGAACTTTCGTTGCTTTTTATTAAGCCTGTACTTGCTCTCTTTCTCAGATTTTTGGGAGTTATTCTCCTTCTTTTGGTTCATCCTTCATATACGAAGTGTGAACAAGATTTCCTCATGAGCAATTTAAACATAGTTTTGAATGAGATTTAGAGCGAGAAGAATTCGGCTCTTTGGATTGTCTCATGACCTTTCTATGGTCCTTCCATTTGCTGCGTCAACCACAGCCTGAAGATTAACTCCATTAATATTGAGGTTTACGTTTGTAGTTTTATTAACTTTCGTTGCTTTAATAGTGTTGAGACTGTCGTCTACCTCATCCGAGTTTTCCATACTCGAAACTTGGTACCAATCACCAAGATTTAACCATTATTAATCATCATCCTGACGACCTGACTTAAATTAGTCATGGCATTCATAAACCGTATGGGATATTCTGTTCCGAACATTCATAGTGAATGTTATTTTTGAACGTATTCCATTATATTTAGCCTAGGTCACAACAGGACCATCAATGGCATTCAAAGTTTGGAGCGAGTCCAAAACTTGCTTGACAGGGGACCATAATGTCATAGCTGTCTTTGTCACAAGGACGATCATGAATAGCTCAAAGGCTAGCCTTACAAGACTTTTATTATATATATACACATATGGCATAGAAGCCTGTCTCGATGGACGTAGAAAGATATGGCACAAAGCCTAGTCACGAAGGACATAAATGATTATACGGTACGAAGGCCTTGTCGTAAAGGTCATTTAGATATGGCACAAACGGCCTTGTCATAAGGACATTTATCAAATTTTGCACAAAGGCATGTCTCCAGGAATGTTAACATTTTAATATGTTAGCTTGTCTCGAATGACAATTTATAGCACATAGGCTTGTCATGAATGACTTTAAAAAACATGACTCGATGGTCTATTTTCAAGGACCTAAATTTATTAGCCGCAATTTTATTAGATTAGGGCTTCAAGGTTTGAACGTGGTTCTTCACCTTTGGACAGGGAGTCATAGACTACAACTGTCATCGTCTTTGAAAGACGATTCCTTTGGCAGAAAGGTAAGCCAATTCAACATCACTAATGGATGTTTATATATAACCATCGTATTCAATGATATTAGTCATGATCACATCGATCATATTGACTATTAGGTTTGGGTATAATCACACCATTTTGAACAGGGGATCGAAAAGATCACTACTATCTTTGTTTTACCGACACTATAATAAAGTATAGCCCGTAAGCATTTCATCTCGAGGGATGTTAATATTATGATCATCATACTGATGATACTAGTCAGGATCGTACTGATAGTATAGACTATGGGATTTGCGTATAGCTCACCCCCTTTGGCAAAGAATCACAAAAATTTACAATTGCCTCGTCTCAATTGGACAACATAATATAGCCTTTAGGCAAAACATCATTAAGGATGTTGAAAAATGTTTTAATCATCGTATTGATGATTTTTGTCATGCCCGCATTGATCATATAAGCTATTAGGCTTGAGCATCGCTCACTACCTTGGACAGGGAATCGTAAAGATCCCAATGTCTTTGTCACACATGGACAATATAATATGGCCTATAGGCGAAAATATCACTCATGGATGTTTATAATTGGTTCATCCTATTAGATGCTATAAGTCATGATTGCATTAATCATATTGACTATTTGGCTTGAGCATAGCTCACCACCTTAGACAAGGAATCATAAAGATAACAATGTCAATGTCTCAAATGGACAATATATTATAGCCCGTAGGCCAGACATCACTAAAGGATGTTAAATAATATGATCATCGTATTAGATGATATTAGTCATGATCGCATTGATCATATAGACTATTATGTTTGGACATAGTCTAGTATTTTAGGCAGGAGGTCAAAGACCATCACTGTCGTTGTCTTTCCGGACAACAAGTTTAGCCCGTAGGCACTTCTAACGGATGTTCATAAAATGATCATCTTATAGGATGATATAAGCCATGATTGCTAAATCACTGGGCTAGATTTGATAATTGGAAAAATCCAATATAAGGATGACTGTTGTGATTTTCCCGAATCACATTTGTCAAGAGTGCTAACACATTCCTAGGTGTTAACAAGGATCTGAATCCCTTGAGTAGGTTTCACCATCTTGGCCGTGTAGGCTAGGTTTCACCTTTAAGATTCCCTTCAATCGCATACTGACAGAGAAGGAAAGATATTTATTTTATTCAGGATTTTTATCATAAATCCTAATTCATAAGTTAATAATAATAGCACAAATGGCCTAGTCGCGTAGACAAGTTAAATTTATAAGCCATGATTTCAGAGAATCGTGGCATTAAGGTTTGAATCAAAGTTCTTTACCTTTTCCTGACAGGGAGCTGTAGGCTACCACTGTCTTTAGTCTCAGAGGACATTAACTATAGCCCGTAGGCATTTCCCTTATAAGAGATGTTTATTACGGAATTGCCCCTTAGGAAAATTCATTAACCATGGTAGACAGAGACCATATTTGGTTAATTTATTAATCATATTTATTTAGGATTTCTATTATAATTTATCCTAATTATAAAACATTAACAGTTTTATCAGTGGCACCCAATGGCATGGTCACATGGACATTTATAAATTATAAGCTTATGATTTCAGAGAATCAAAGCATGACAGTATCTTGGCACAATAGGCCTAGTCACAAGGACAATTTTAAATTATATGCTAGGATTTCAGAGAATCAAAGCATTTGAGGTTTGAACCTAGTTCATTACCTTTATCTGACAGGGAGTCATAGCTACCACTGTATTTTTGGCTCATGTAGAATTGAGCAAGGCCCGTAGGCACTATATTACCATGTATGGTTAAAATATGATCATCTTAATTGACGACGTGAACCCAGGATTCAGGGATCATTAAACTGGGTTAGGAATCTTTTGAAGAATTATATATAAAAATGACGTGTGTGATTTTAAATGAATCACATCTGCCAGGAGTGTTAACATGTTTTAAGATGTTAACAGGGAATTTAAATCTTTTAAACAGGTCTTACCATCTTGGCCCGGTCTTATAATTGACCCGTAGGCTAGGTTTCACACTTAAGATTCTTAATTAATAATTAAAGCAGAGCAATTTTAAAATGAGGTGAAAATATGGATCTGAATCTAAATTGCGGAACTGCCATCTTGGCCGGTCTTAATACGACCCGAAGCTAGGTCTTGCCCTTTTAGATTTTGCCATTTTATTATAATGGTAGATCTTGCAAAAAGGAAATATTATATTTTTTTTTCCATTTATTTAATATTTCTTATTTAGAATGAAAGTTTAAACCTAATCATTCCATTATATAAAAATAAAGGCATAATGTTGCCCTAAGCGGGACTTAAAAGGAATAATGTTGTCCTCGTAGGGACTGAAAGATAATTATGTCCTTATAAGGACTAATAAGGAAACGATCTTCAGTAAAAGGAGGTTCTTCTTCATTATATTTCTGAATGCTTTCTCCTTGGATGCTCGTTTCATTCTAGCCGCGGTACGAAGCTCAGCATCTCAGGGCTCCGGGTGTGGAGAACTCCTATTACGGCTTCTTCGCTTGGCGACGTATCCAATAAAAATTTGGAAGTAAAAATTTTATAGATTAGGATTGAGAACATTCCTAAGTTAAGTCTAGACCCAGAAGGTCAAGGAATGTGCTACTGTGTCATTGAGATTAAACACCAAAAAGCTAGTGTTTAATTCACTCAACCTGGCTCTGATACCAACCTGTCACACCCCTAATTTCCACGTGTCACCGGTGGGCCCGGTGGGGAGTATCGTGACGTAGTTGATATCATCATAGACAAACAACACAATATAATAATGCACAGCGGAAGCAAAAGATAGATTCATTTCAACTTTTAAATAAAATGTAATAATAAATATCACGAGTAGTTGAAACGGATCCACAGGCGGATCGAAATAAAATAGGATAATTGTTCAACAGTTTATTTGTCGTCCAAGCTGCGAGACCTATTGTGGACGCCCTAGAAGCCTGCCAGCCTATTACGTGTAGTACCTGCACTTAATCTTTTTGGGAAAATACGTCAGTTTACACTGGTAAATACAATTCGACTGACTCATTTTGAAAAGGTTGAAAATTGATTTAAATGCACAAGGCACAAAACATTTTTTTTTTTATTAACTTGGGTCAATTATTTAATATAATAATCATGTGAACGAATTACATGTTACTTGCGTTCAGTGGCCCGGATCTAGTCCGGGCTAAAGATCAATGGACCCACCACATTCAAGAGTTATATACAGACAGGTGTACGCCTACACCCCGTACTCAGGTCGCGGCCATCTTGTAAGATGATGCCAAGGATATCCGGGACATGGTCAATTAATCCCCCAAAGGCCTTAAGTGAACAAGACTGTTTAAACGAGCCAATTAAATTATTCCAACTACCCACGCAACGGTGGAGGATTTAATGCCCGATCAAGCGGTATTTTATATACCGTAACCCAAGCCCGTATAGGGAAAATAAGCCAAAGAGTATTTACCTGAATAAGTATCAATCACAATCAAGAAAAATATGCAAGTATCTTTTACTGGTGCTCCTAATCTGGAACAAAGGTTTATAATAACCTATTAGATTTCTAACGGGTCTTTATTTAAGCCTAAGCCTAGACCGGTTAGTTTTAAGGATGACACGGTTTACGCACGATTAAGCGAAGACCGGATGGAATGTGAATTTGACCCGACAAGTTTGAAGACTTGTATAATATGGGTTTACTAAACACATTCTGGATTTTGAGACGAAAATGATAATGTTTGACCCGTTTCGGCCAATTTATGTAAACTAGTTACATAAACCGAACCGAACGCGAAAAGTGCGTTACGGGCGACCATGAGAGTCATATGCAAGTTACCTGAGTTGATATGATTTAAATATGTTACAATATCAGCAAGATATCTTCTATTATGCCCCGAATATATTTAAACTCAAATTACGCCTCGTAAGGGCATTTTTGGTCATTTAAAAGGTTATAAAAGAGTTTAATTGTAAATCTGAGTTATGGGTCTGATTTATACAGAAAATATACTTAACTTATTATGTTATAACAGTAGGGTATGACTCAAATATAAAACTTATCATTTAAAACCAAACTATACACCCTAGGGGCATTTTGGTAATTTCACAAGGGCTAAAAATGCCAAAACTGGAAGTCTGAGTTTATAAAATTGTACTTACTGTTTTTATATGAAAATATGCTAATTACATCAGTAGGTATAAGTCTTATATGCTTGACATGGTTATAGTATATACTATGCGTTAAAAATGCCTAAAAAGGCGATTTGGAGCCGTTTCCGGGTTTGTAAAAGAAAGCTGAGATTTTTATACTTCCAGAAGGTTCAACATACCTTATTTAATAAATAAAATCAGTAGGAAGTGGTTTGGGGTCAATCGGATTTATAAAACTCGTTTTATGGCCAAAAAGGGCAAAACCGGCATTAACCGAATCAACTTAGCGACCTATGAAACGATCAGCCAAAAATTAAATAAAAATCATCAAAAATCCCAAAATATTATATAACATCAGTGGGTAAAAAGTTTTATACCAAAAAGTGGCCTTAAATAGGTTATACGCTAAAAGCGCCGTTTATGTACATAAAGATATAGTTTTACGATATCGGCCATAACTCAAAATCTGGACCACCAACTGATTCTCAAATTTTCGGTGCAAGTTTATAAATTAGTAATAAATATTTCTACTCTTTCACTTTTCCAAAAATCACGTTTTATGTCAAAAAGGGCAAAATAGTCAACTTTAAGCATAACTCGGAAACATGCATACGAATCGGTTAAGCATAGACTCAAGTTATAAAAATTCCAGAGAGTCATACATAAATAAAAAATGGTCAAGAATAAACTCTAATACAGATCTCAAACATGCATGCACGGATCCGAATCGAGAGTCAACGAAAAAGTCGTTTTATAAGACTTTCGGTTCCAATCCGGGTTTATACCCAAGATTGTCGAGTTGATCATGGTAAAACATATTCTTACATTCATTATAAAGCTATTTTTTTGATAATCAAACTGATTGCATGTCATCTACATTACCATTTATGCTATATTTCACAAAAACAATTTTTGTTGACTTTTTAAGAACAACTTTGACTCGACAAATAGCATGCTTAGAGTGGGAATCAGAGAATACCCTTTTGAGGGTTTGTTTCCCACATAAATACCAACTTATAAGTGGTTTCAATTTGAGAAATGACAGAGCCAAATTCGTTTAATCGAAAAGTTAAACTATATGAACAACGGTTTGATTTTTAACTAATAATCTATGCTAGAACGGATTAGAGGATGATATGAATGCTTACAAAGGTCCTAATGAAGCCTAGAAAGCACTTGGAGGCTGCCTTGTCGATCAGATTGCTCCTGGAGAAGCCTTGTGAAATTTTGATAGTTGCTATGTTCTTGTTTCTCTAATTCAAGTGCCCAAAATGTGAGCTTTGATCTGAATTATAAAGGAAATCAGATGTTGTGAGGAGTCTACATGTGTCTATACTTGCATGTCCATCCATTGGTGCATAAGGGAGGTGATATTAGCTGTCAAACACTCAAAAATTCGGACTTAACAGCAGCTGATCGCGAATTCTGCACCTGGGGCTGCCAAACTTTGATTAAAAATGGCAGCTTTGGTCCCTGTCTTTGCACGCGAGGTTTCGGCTATTTATTTTGACTCGTAAACCCCCAAACTTGGTTTTTAAGAACCTTGGGACATTTACCAACATGGTAATGTCCTCGGATAACTTTGCGCTCACCCGAAAAGCCATGAAATTCGACGTTGACGCTTTTAGCCCTTCAAGTACGGTTTTGGCCATAACTTTCTCATACGATAACGAAACTTCATGAAATTTTTACCACATATTCTAGTGAGTATATTCTAGCATTACAAAGCTTCGGGGCTGCCAAAAGTTCACTCAGAGGTATAAATTCAACATGTTGACACTTTTAGTCCCTATAGTTTGTAATTCCTCACTTTCGTGCATTTTCCGCTTCGTATGATCCATGATCCATCCGTTTAAGGTTATAAACATTATGTAGGGTTATTATAGAGTCTATTTATCCATTGTTGACACTTTGGACCCTTACGTTCCATAGTTTTCACTGTTTGTCAACTTTAGTCCCTCTAAAGTATGTTTTCGCATATGTAAAGCTTATGACACGTGTCAATGCATTATTGGACGTAAATTTTCGAGGTGTTACACAAACTAAATAAAATCTGAGTTGTCGAAATGGATATTTGTCTTTGAGAACAACGTCTGTAATAACTGTTTTTATCATATATGTTTGTGGTATGAGACATGAACCTTTAATATATCATAACAAATAGTTGTTATAGATTCTCCTGGACAATTTGTTTCGCTCAGTGCCGCGCCCCGATGTTTCCGCCATCGGTTGGGGTGTGACAGATTGGTATCAGAGCCATAACTATAGGGAATTAGACAAGACTCGACCTAGTCCGGGTCGATGTCTTAGAACGACCTAGTCTATAGTCTAAGCACCAACAGACCAACTTGTGCATACCCGGTATGGGTTTTATACGAGATTACATGCTATTCCTCGCTCGAACTCTCTGTGCACTACATTCTTGCGCGAACATCGCATACTACAGTTCCGCGCAAGACCAGCTTTTCCTAAGGCTGGATACCCATACCAACGAATGATCTGGTTAAGATTAGGTGTGAAAACCGCAAACTCTCGACCGGATCACTCGTTCGATTCGCTATTTTTACTATCAACACAAGAATTTGCGTGGAATCAGGAGTGAAATCCATACTTCAACGCAAATCCCCCCCTCTACTTCATCGAAACAGGAACCATAGTCGTTAAGTTAGGGGTGAAACCCGAATCACGATGACTTATTCCGCTCTTTATTGTGGTTTTGTTAAACTCTCACCAAAGTTTCGATGGATTCCAACGACTTGAGGACACACTGTGACTGAAAGGATGCGTGCCGATTGCTCAGATTGAGGCAAGAGCACAGTCCGGAAGGCCCTAGTGTGCACTACGAGTCCTTGTGAATAGTCGAATCACCTTGGGTAGTCGATGACTATCGAGCCGTAGACAATCTATTCTAGATTTTTATGTGTTTCGATTCTGGAATTGCCACCGCTGACCCTGAGAATTATTGCTTTTATGTGAAATTTCTGTGATTTTATGTGTTTATGTGTTTCAATTTTGGAGATTTGCTCGTTTTTCGCTGTTCGCTTTGATCAACACACACGACTCGCACTGCACATCTATCTCAAAACGTTAACAAATCGCTAAGTGTTATTCGCAATCGCTACTCACTAAACGCAATCACTATACCTAGTCACTATACGCTGTTGTGAAGGATAGGTGAATACGTGTAAAATATGTGCTTAGGTTAGCTTATATGCTCATGCGCTTATGTGCTTAAGTGCTTATGTGATTCTGTGCTTACGTGATTCTGGGGTTATGTGCCTACGTGAACTTTGTGAATGGCTGTGTTCCTGAGCTTTATGATGAATCGCTAGACTATACTAGGAATAATCGAAATTGAGTTTGAGTCCTATGACGGTGTCTGATGCAGACAATGTCGTCATTTGGATCGCAACACTCCCGAGCTGCTAGACGCAAACACGCTAACAAGCGAATCGCTTCTCTCGTCGCAAGTCAAATCGCTAAAGTAATTCCACAAATTGTCAACGAGTTGAATGAAAACGCTAGCAAGTCCTCAGAAGAATCCAGGACAGAATCTCCTAAAGCTACTTTTAGCTTCAAGCTGTTCAAAGCCTGCGGCCCGAAAGAATTTACCGGCGAAGATGGGCCTTCGGCGATGTTTCAATGGTTTGATTCAATAGAAGTCACCCTGCGCCAGAGTGGCTGTCCAGAAGACCTCCGCACTATCAATGCTACCGGCGTCTTCCAATCTCGCGCTCTTGATTGATGGACGACCGAGAGGAACAAACGAGGAAACGATGCAGTTTTTGGATTGTCGTGGGACGAGTTGAAGAACATCATGATGCAAGAGTTATGTCCTCCCCATGAACTCCAAAAGCACGAGGATGAATTCTGGCACATTAAGCAGGATGGTGGAGATAACGCTGGTTTAACTGCTCGCTTCAATTAGTTGAGTATCATCTGCCCTGGTCAGGTTACTACCCCTGAAATCACGATCAAGAAGTATATCCGTGCTCTTCCAGATTGCGTTGCTGATTTCATTCACGCTGCAAAGACAACAACTATTGAGGAAACCTTCTTACTCGCTGCTGAGATAAACGACAAGCGAGTCAAGGCTGGTTACTTTGATAAAGCTGCCAAGAGTCTACATCAAGTCACTGCTACTCCCACCGCTGAAACTACCGCCACCGCACCGCAATCTTCAAAGCTCTCATGTCGCAAGAGGAAGAACAACATCAGTTCCAGCAACAAGAACTGTGCAGTTACTGCTGCCCCACTTCAAGCTGTACCAACTCAACCGCAACCTCAACACCGCCAAGTAGTGACGCCTGTGGCCAATGCATAACCAGCAAAGCGTGCTTACACTGGCCCACATCCGCTCTGCCCAACTTGTACCCATCATCACCCGGTTAGTATCGCATGCCGGTTCTGTGTTCACCACAACATGTACGGCCACTTCACCGCAAACTGCCGTACTGGTTCTCGACAAGCTCCAGCTCCAATTCAAGGTCAAGCTCCTGCTCTACCCTCTCCGCAAGGACAGCAAGCAGCTCCTACTCCCGCTGCTCAAGTAAGAGCCTGCTTTGCGTGTGGTGATCCCAACCATTTCACAAATGTCTGCCCAAACAGAGTGGTGAAGCAAGAGCCACAACAACAGCAATAGCAGCCAACTTAGCAAGCAGCCTGCGGGCGCGTCTTCAACATCAACGCTCGCCAGGCTCAGGCAGACAACAACGTTGTTAATGGTACGTTTCTCGTAAATGGTATATATGCTTCGTGTTTATTTGATACTGGAGTCGATAACTGTTTCGTATCGTTCGAATTTGAAAGGATCCTAAATCGTAAGCGCGTTAACCTCCCATCGACCTTCGACGTAGAAGTTGCCACTGGAAGAACCGTCACCATCAATTCTATTCTGCGTGACTGTACTCTCGATCTCAACGGTCATGTTTTCCCGATTAAACTCATTCCGATGCACAGCGGAAGCAATTGAGAAATATAATTCAACTTTAATAATGTTTGTAATATCGTGTATCACAACAGTTGAAGGTTTGTCCACAGAAGGATCAAAATAAATAATAGTTCAACAGACGATAGGCATCTTAAGCTTGCGAGACTCTTTATTGATGCTAAGGAGAAAATCCCAGCCAATTACGCTTAGTACCTGCATTTAATCTTTTTGGGAAAATACGTCAGTTTACACTGGTAAATACAATCAACTGACTCATTTTGGAAAATGATTTAAAAATTGATTTGGATGCACGTGGCATAAACATTTTTATTTAACTTGGGAGAATTATTTAAATATATAATCTTGTGAATGAATTACATGTTCCTTATGCGTTCAGTACCCCGGACGTACCGGGTTAAAGATCAATAGACACACCACATTATTCTTTTGTGCACTGACGGGTGTACGCCTACACCCCGCGCTTAAGTCGTGGCCATTTCGTAAAATGATGTCAAGGATATCCGGGACATGGTCATTAACCCCCCAAAGGCTTTAAGTAAACAAGACTGTTTAAACGAGCCGATCAAATTATTCAATTAACCACCCAACGATGGAAGATTTGATGCCCGATCAAGCGGTATTCTATATACCGTAACCCAAGCCCGTATAGGGAAAATAAGTTAAAAGTATTTACTTGAGCAATGTAATAATCACTATAAGCAAATGCAAGTAGCTTTTACTGGTACTCCTAATCTGGAATGAAGGTTTATAATAACCTATTAGAATCCTAACGGGTCTTTAATTAAGCTAAAGCTTAGACCGGTTAGTTTCAAAGATACGGTTCGTACGCACGATTAAGCGATGACCGGATAGAATGTGTTTTAGACCCAAAAAGTATGAAGACTTGTTTAATATGGGTGTATTATACGCATTCTGGATTTTGAGATAAAACTGATAAGGTTTGACCCGTTTCGGCTAATTTATGTAAACTAGTTACATAAAACGAACCGAACGCGTAATAAGCGTAACGGGTAATAATGAGAGCCATTTATAGGTTTCCTAAGTTAATATGCTCCAAATATGTTGTGACATCAGTAAGATATCATTTATTATGCCCGAAATGAATTTAAACACAAACTATGCCCCGTAGGGGTAGTT
>JARYGA010046362.1:0-15185 GCA_030545235.1 Helianthus tuberosus | reverse complement strand
CCGGACTTTTTCTTTGAAAAATTATTTAACACTGGCGGTGGAACCTGATGATACCCAACCCCAGTTCCGTCTGAATAAACATCTTCGCCAGCTTTGTTCTTCCCGATTGGTTTAGGAACGATATATTGAAGAACAAAACTCGCGGAGTTGTAACTGTTGAGTTTCAGATTGATGCGTTCATTTTCAATCTTTGCTTCCTGAACTTGAAGCTTCAGATTAGCAATCTCATCCAACAGTTGGTTGATTTGCCTCTCTTTTGACTGAAGTACTCCTGTCAGTTGGAGATTTTCTTTGATTGTTTTATCGTTTCTTTCACCAGAATCTTTTGTCGTTCTTTTTAGCTTCTCATAATTTTCCAAAAGTTGACGGTTTTCATGAACCAGTTTTTCATTTTCTTTCCTGATTCGTTCTACGTCAATTTATCATTTTCAAGTTTATCAGTTAATTCTTTTATTCGATCGTTGGAAGCTTTTACCAATTTGTCACGACTTAAGATCTGATTTTCAACTTCTCTGACTCTTTTTGTCAGTTCTTCAGTCTTTTTACCACTGAGGTAAGCATGTGTACTACAAACCTTGTAGTCTTTCATGCAATTTTTGCAGTCACTCTCAATTTTGGCTTTCTTACCTGACCCGTTGGTTGAATCATTAGAACTGACCTTGCTTTTAGACTCAATTCCAGACTTAGAAACTACCTCTAACTCTTTCGCTGCGAGCACTTTATCAGCCATTTTCTTCAGGTTATCTGCAGTGAACTCTTTCGTCGTGTCTATTATCCCATCATCGATCTTTTTCGACTGTAGCTCCTTTTCTTTATCTTCTTCATCACTTCCCCACCACAATCTTTGATTTGCTTCTTCCTCTTCTGCTATTTACTCGATCAGAGTCTCGACTAGAAGTGTTGATGGTTCCACAAGTATATTTCCCTTAGGATCCAAATAGCATTCTCTGTCGGCGTCCCATCTCTTCGCGCTTTTTGCTTCTTTCCATGCACGAAAATGTCTATCTTTCATTGTTAGGGCTAACATTTTTCTGTTGACATATTTTACATCCTCCGATCGGGTATCTTTCCAAGGAATAATTTTTGCTGTGAAGGCATATCCCACTGCGTCTTCTTCTGGCAACACATCACTCCAATCATATCCCTCATCGTCATGGATAACAGCTAATGCTCTTGACTTTTCTTTGGGAGCATCTTCTATCTGCTTCATTCTGGGATATTCTGCTGTGTTTTGATGATAGATGGCTCTTTTGTAATAAT
Organism: Helianthus tuberosus; assembly: GCA_030545235.1. NCBI lineage: Eukaryota > Viridiplantae > Streptophyta > Magnoliopsida > Asterales > Asteraceae > Helianthus > Helianthus tuberosus. The sequence continues at coordinate 13,925 of JARYGA010046362.1, read as the reverse complement.
CTTCACGGAAAGGGTTGGATGTTTCATCAGCGGCTGCATTTCGACATTCTCGTTTAAAGTGCCCTTTTTGCTTGCACTTGAAACAGGTAACCTTCGATTTATCAAAACCTAGCTTCATTAAAGGTCCACCAATGGAGTGTCTGCCTGTTATCTCCATGAATCTCTGAGCCCTTCTGACTGCACTTGCCATACACCATCTGATATCAATCAACTCCATCTCCTCAGGGTCTATTCGATCATAATCTTCCTTGATGAGATTGGTGTTTCCGATCTTTCCAGCAACAAGGCTTTCATATGATTCCAAGACAGATGCTAAAAACACCATTTGCTGCTTGGCGGATTCTTCACTGAAGTTTTGTGCATTTTTTAGATCAACAGCAATATTGCACTGGAACAAATTTTTCGGAACTGATTGACTTGGAGAAGTTGAAGATGATCCTCCATGATAACCACTGCTTGGACTTTCTTGATTTGACTTGTTTGAATTTTCTGCTGAGAAGGCAGTTTTTAGGGACACAGTTTTAGGAATCATACTTCCACGATAATATAAGTCAACATTTTGCTGATACGAGGAATTATTGACTTTGTTCGTTTTTCTGATCTCCAATTCATGACTTTCCAACCTTTCGATTAGTAAATCAATTGTCAGATCAGTCGACTTCACTGTGTTCTTTATCATTAAAGCAAAATACTGCCAGTCTTTCTCATGAGGCAGTGAGTCAAACAGCTTATCAACCAATTCTTCCTGAGAATACACAATATCATATCTTGCAAGTTCCAGTTTTAAGTAACCAAATCTTTATATCATCTTTGACACACTCTCATTTTTCAAACACCCAAACAGATCGAATTCTTTTCTTAACAGCTTTTTCTTGTTTTTAACAATTTCGGCACCACCCACGCATTTCATCTTTAATTTCTCCCAAAGATCTCTGGAATCTTTGTATTCAATCAATGATATAATATCATCTCTCACTGATTGGTGAAGTAAAGCGATGCATTTCTGTTCTGCAATGAAATTCTCTTGTGGAGTATCCGTTAAGTTCTCGTAGTCAGTTCTTCCGATGTTAAAACCACATTTCATGCTCTTCCAACTTAGATATGCAAATGCCTGTAGCCATTCCTCAAATCTGCTAGCCCATCTATTGTAATCCTCTATGGCCATTAGCTTGGGCGGTTTGTTGTAGGTGCCGTAGGCATTATCAACACTCAAAGAATCAGCAATGGTTTTCTTCGGACTCGGGTTTGGTGCATTTTCATTTGTGTTGCTGGTTGTGCCATCTCTTGAATTGCTAGTGTAAGAAAACACGTTACTGAAAGGATTGAGAAAATCGTCCTCCATCTTGACGTACCTGAAACAATCAACAAACACTTAGAAATTTTTTGTGATTTTGAGAAACAATTTCAAACGAAATAGATTCAAGTGAAATGAATCAATTCTTCAAGCGAAATGATTCTCAAGCGAATTGGTTCTCAAACGGAATGAACTTCATGCGAAATGAATTTCAAACGAAATGCCAACTTGGTGAGAAATGGTAATCTTTCAAGCGAAATGATTCTTTCGTGCGGAACAGTCAAACGAAATCACACTCTTCAAGCGAAATAGTCCTCTGGTACGAAATGGAAGTCTATTTCGTACGAAATGAAGTCCAATATGTTGATTTCGTGCGAAATGAAGTTTCACCAAATTGATTTCGTGTGAAATGACGATCAGACTGTTGATTCCGTGCGAAATGAAGATCACAATGTTGGTTCCGTGTGAAATGAAATGTTGATTTCGTACGGAATGATGATGACGTCACACTGTCGGCCATGATTTTGTCAAATTGATCCGGTTTTACGTCGAATTAAGGTCCAATTCTTTCAAGGATTCGTTAAAACTGTGTTTTACGTGATATATGTGAAATTCAAGCCATTTTAACCATTAAATTTTGAAAATTGTGATGAAGAATGAGTAGAAGTGAGAAAATCTGGTGAAAACAAGTTGAATCGGTATGAACTCTTCCTCCTGAGCTCTGATACCACTTGTTGGATCGTTGTGCGACCTGAATGAGTCGATTAGAAGAGTTTTAATCCATATCAAAGGCGGAATCAATGATACGAACTTGATTACAACTTGATTCACGTTTATAATCACTTGTTTATTGCTCTCATTTCGTACGAAATGACTTGTTCATTTCGTGCGAAATGACCCATTTACATGCAAACCCTAATTTCTAACCTACTGAGCACTGGTTTATCCTATCTAGACATTAGACTCGATAAAGACGAAGTTAACAGACATTTATGCACCAACAGACAGTCTTTCGGTATCCCTGGGAGGGATAGGTTTTGGGTAACTTGTTTGGGTATTCCTGAGAGGAATACGTCTTGTTGTAAATCGGTAATGTTGGGTAATATACTCATCCTATCACCTTTAATGTCCCTCCGTGTTGTTTGGTTACCTGATAGGTAACAAGGTATTAATTAGTAGCGCTACTTAGGTTTAGCAACCTCACCCCGTAACTGGGAGGACGGGTGTTGAACTAATGACCTAGTCATGACCAATGCTTTGATAGGAGCATTGGAGAAAGGGCAATGTAAATCAGGAGCCGTCTTGTACTCGGGGTATTATCAACATTAAATTCAATGGATTAACTAAACACTTGGTAACCAACGTTTTCGTAAAACTATGAACTCACCAGCGTTGTCTGATATACTTGTTGCATGCTCGCAGGTCATTAGATGTCTTGGATTTCGAACTTGCTGTCTGGAGTAGCTGGAGTGGTCATGGGTCGACTGGAGGGATTCATGTGATTGATTGTTGACATTATACATTGGTCTTGAACAATTTAACTTTGGTTTACTATTTGCTTTCGCTGAAAATGTTGGTTTTCTTATAAACTCGTTGATGGTATTTTTCATTAATAATGGAGAATTTTATTTTGGAACTTGTATGAGTTCAATGTAATTAGTGGCTCGTTGTTGGTACGTCACACGCCTAACAGGTTCATTCCCTAGGTGGTATTTTGGCGGTGTGACAGTTTGGTATCAGAGCTACTGGTTATAGTGAACTTGGTTTTAAAAACGTTTTTGTAAAACCAGACTATAACTGAACAGTTCTGAATACGTGAATACGACCATGACACTCAGCTCCATACTGCAAGGTTCGTGTTTCTCACTTGTTGCATACATTACATGACTAGTACACATGTGTTTACGACGTAACATACAAACACACACTCGTCGCTATAGCATGATTACCTGAACTACTTGCTTACATTATGATGCATTGATAGTTTGTCGTAGTCATTGGATTTCTATGGTTTTATCATTTTGATAACCTCTGTTTGGCATTCGAGTTTGAGGAACCATTTGACATGAGTTAAGAGGAACTGAGATGAGCATGCAAATCTCAATATTATTGTGGGTGCACACACAATAATAATGTGGGGTGCATGCGCGTCCCAGTGAGACTTGACAAGTGAAAAAGGGGTTCTGTTCCGTTTTTCAAACAGTGTGAAACGTAACAAACTTTAGGAGTCATAGCAGTGATTGTCTCCTACTTGAAAGTGTTCTTCTCACTCCTCTCTGAATTCTTACGAATCTCAAAGCTATCAAGTATTACTTGAACACCCATCTGAACGCCTAGCGAACTGTGTAGAATGTTAGGTGCTAGTACGAACGTCCCTGAGTTGGATGTCACAACGTCGAATGATTGGTCGATACCTTTCTCACTTCTCTTCGTTTGCTGGAACTCAATGTATTGACGTCTTAGATCCCGAAGTGCGATCCCTTCTGCAACACTCTAGAAACATACCGTGTATTACTCAGTCAACTTGCAACATCGATGGACAAGAGGATGGAAATCGTGTGGCGATAAGGCGTGACCGCCAGGAAACCTGATAATTTAGGAGACACTGGAAGTTCGCTGCAGGCAAACATGTCATACTGGAAGTCTCACCCTGGGAGGGTGTGGTACGTTTGGGAAGCTTGACAAGCTTAATTTACGTTACGTTGAGCCATTCAGAATTCTGGAAAGAATCAGTGGCGTGGCCTACAAACTTGAGTTACCTGTTGAATTGGGCAATGTTCATGATGTCTTTCACGTTTCACAATTGAAGAAGTGTTTGTCTGATGAAACACTGATCGTGCCGTTTCAAGAGCTGAAGATTGGCGACGAGTTGCAGTTTGTCGAAGAGCCTATAGAGATCATGGATCGGGATGTCAAGGTGCGTAAACATAGTCGTATCCCGATCGTAAGAGTTTGTTGGAACTCAAGACGCGGACCGGAGTTCACGTGGGAGCGCGAGGATCAGATGAAGCTTAAGTATCCTCAACTTTTTCCTGACGACAAGTCCAAGTCTGGTACAACTGGTGAATTTCGGGACGAAATTCCTTTTCAAGTTGGGGATGATGTGGTACCTGAACAAAATCCGCATCAAACTTGAATTCTCACTTCACTCCTCTGTGCTTACTTGTCAAATTTCGGGATGAAATTTCTTTCAAGTTGGGGATGATGTGACAACCTGAACTTTCAAGGTCAGTGCCTCTTAGTCACGTGATCCTGTTTCTTGTTATTTCTCGTTCATATTCGTTACGATGATAAAAAGTGAGTAAACACACTTGTAACTGGAATGTAATTGCTAAATGTATAACGCGATTGGATATTCCTACTTGTGTGTAACTGTTTAACTACAAGAAATCGTTAAAACGATTCTATGGAACTATCATTGTTAGCACTTTGGGCCGCAAGTCATTGGGCCGCATTAGTGAGCTAACACATTGTTAACACTTCACTCCGGCCCGAACTAACACAAGCCGAGCCCAACTTACTCCGCGTGTTCTTGATCAGACTTGGCCCAGTTGTGGTAACAAAATAAGATTTTGGGATCGGCCCACTTACCACAAAATAAGATTATAGGTAGGATCGGCCCACTTGCTTGCTTAGGTGTTTGGCATTATAACTTGATGTACGTAATATCCCTTTTCATATCTCACAATTACAAAATAATAAACCCTACTTTCTCCTACTTGTTTGCGACAGTTGTGGACCCCTTCCCCTTCGAAGCAATCTGCTAGTTTTCGGTCAGTGTGATATCTCTATGTTTTGAATTAAGTTCTTGTGTCATGCATGTCTAGTGTACCAATACATGCTTGTAATAATTGATTATGTTCGTTCTTGAGGTTGTGTGTGTTAGTGATTTTAACATGATAATAGGACTTGATGAATGCGAGATTCTGATGATATTAGCCGAATGTTGGAGTGATTATTAGAGTTGATTATGCGTAATAAACTGTTGGTATAATGTTCTTGGTTTCGAAATTGTGAAAACACGTTTAGAGTTCTTGAAACCTTAAATAACATACTTGACTATGTTGAAGTGCAATTATACCAATTATACTATTCGTTATATGTGAAGTAATTGTTGTTAATTAATTTAATTTAATTGATTGATGAATCTGAATGATACGGCTCGATTCTTATATTAATAAGTGGGGGTTTCATATATGTGATTAGTGAAGTGTTCATGCAAATAAATTGGTTAAGAAGATATTATAGGCTGATTTTTAATGATGACGATAATGAAACTGTTTGGACCGATTGTTTTGGAAACAATGGATGGATTGTGTTGTGTTATTGATAATGTTTATTATATGTTAAGATTTAAGGGTAGGTTCAAGAATTAGTTTATTGTATGTGGGCCGCACAAAAATGTTGAACACACACATATTTAAATGGGTCTAATAAACTTGGGTCATTCACACATTGGATTAAACATGGGCTGCAAACGCAAAAACTTGGCCATGCGGTGAAACGGAACACTCGAGTGGGTCGGGTTGTATATGGGCCGACAATAAGTGAGTTTGTTGGGCCTCGAACGGGATTTGGGTCACATGTTTTCGGTTATGTGGAACATTGGTTTGGGCTTTACATCGTAGTTAGGCTGCACCTTTTACGGGTGGGCCGATAACTTGAAGAAATCACACACTTGGTGTGTGACATGTAAACTGTTAGGGGAATTTGTAAAACTTGAACGTGTAAGGTGTATTGTATGTGATATGAACATCTATTATGTGATATATAATAACTCTCATGGTATATGCAACCTGCTAAGTATGTGATCTGAATGTGTACATATAATTGTGTATATATATGAGTCTCATTATTATTGGTAACTATGTTAGGAAGGGGTGACCAACTGTAAATAACGTAACGTAACATACCGAGCAATCTAAGGTGAGTTCATTCCTCTTGAGCATGTGTCCCGGTGGTTGGGACAGTCTTTGGGTATCCCTGGGAGGGATAGGTTTTGGGTAACTTGTTTGGGTATTCCTGAGAGGAATACGTCTTGTTGTAAATCGGTAATGTTGGGTAATATACTCATCCTATCACCTTTAAAGTCCCTCCGTGTTGTTTGGTTACCTGAGAGGTAACAAGGTATTAGTTAGTAGTGCTACTTAGGTTTGGCAACCTCACCCCGTACCTGGGAGGACGGGTGTTGAACTAATGACCTAGTCTTGACCAATGCTTTGATAGGAGCATTGGAGAAGGGGCAATGTAAATCAGGAGTCGTCTTGTACTCGGGGTATTATCAACATTAAATTCAATGGATTAACTAAACACTTGGTAACCAACGTTTTCGTAAAACTATGAACTCACCAGCGTTGTCTGATATACTTGTTGCATGCTCGCAGGTCATTAGATGTCTTGGATTTGGAACTTGCTGTCTGGAGTAGCTGGAGTGGTCATGGGTCGACTGGAGGGATTCATGTGATTGATTGTTGACATTATACATTGGTCTTGAACAATTTAACTTTGGTTTACTATTTGCTTCCGCTGAACATGTTGGTTTTCATATAAACTCGTTGATGGTATTTTTCATTAATAATGGAGAATTTTATTTTGGAACTTGTATGAGTTCAATGTAAATAGTGGCTCGTTGTTGGTACGTCACACGCCTAACAGGGACATTCCCTAGGTGGTATTTTGGGGGTGTGACACAAATCGTTCCATTCATTCAAATCTTTCCAATCGTTCAAATCGTTCTATCGTTAAATCGTTCGTGTTTTAATTGTGAAAACTAACTTTTGGTCGTCTCGTTGAATACATTCAAACCTCTGTGACTCGTCCATCGTTCAACTCGTATTAACAAACCACCAAAGGTGTTAGGCCCTAAAGTGTGAGACTGACGCATCAAATTAACACAACGGGTTATGGTTACGAACTGGGCTTTACCGGGTTAGTTTATATTAGGTTTTGGACCTTTATAGGTCACTTGGGCCAAGCTTTAGGCCATGTGGGCCAAGCAGGCCCAAGGGGAGCCCATATAGGGAATTGGGCTTGAGTTAGTTTATAAACAAGTTTTTAACTTGTTTTAGGGTTGAACCTCATTGTTACAGAATTCCTAGAGAGAGCTAGAGGAAGGCGATTGTTTGTGAGCACTTGTACTAGACGGTTTTGCTAGTTGATAGTAATAGAATCGTGTGAAAGTGTTTAAAGGTGATTCACTGTGTTCTTCGTATTTCATATTTTTCGTGTTTATTCTTGAATCACATCAAATTTGGAGTCCGCACAAACTTGGTGTTGTTTGATATCATTGAAAGATCCGTTTCATGGGACTTACAATTGGTATCAGAGCCATTAGAACCTATTTCTAGGCTCGGTGTGATATCAAAGATTCAAGATCTTTGTTATTTTTGGGTCGGTGTTCTTCGTGTTCTTCATTGTATTCATTGGTTTTTGTTGAAAATTTGTCATATTATGCTTTTCGATCTGTTTGGAAATGTGTTAAAAGTTTTTAAAAAAAATATTGATAAATTTCAAAAAGATTTTGGTTGCTGAAATCTCGAGTTTCTGTTAATATTAAAAACATTTCCAAAAACATATATTTTGAAATATCACATCTGATTTCGTGTCCCATCGTCATCATTTGAGATTTGAGTTTATCTCTACAAGGTCTTGAGTCAACAGGTGTCTCCACTTTTTCAGGAAGTATCGCCACCACAGTTCTCGAGTCGCAATCACAAAAGGAATTCTCGAGTCTCATCTTTTCACGGTCTCGACTCAGAAGGTCTCGAGTGGACTAGTCGCAATCACGGTCTCGACTCAGAAGGTCTCGAGTGGACCAGTCTCAATTGGTCTCGAGTCATCAACAATCAGTCTCGAGTCATCAACTTCATCCACGGTCTCGACTCATCATCATCACAGTCTCAACTCATCACCCTCACACGGTCTCGAGTTGCAAGCTTCACCGTCTCGAGTCGCAATCACGGTTTCGACTTCACATTTTTCAAACGGTCTCAACTCTTCACGGTTTCAAGGTCTCGAGTCGCAACAATTGTTTCGACTGAGGTCTCGAGTCATTCATTATCGAGTCGCAACCACGGTTTCGAGTTACGGTTTCGACTCCACCGCTATCGTCATCATCATATTCACCACCTGCAACTCCATAGATCACCGTTCACAACCATCCATCATCTCCAATTTTTGTCGCCGGAAATCTCCATCATAACCATCCCCCCGATAACAGATTGTGTCGCTTCCATCATCTCTGGTCGTCGTCGTTCACCACCTCACCATTCACCGGCCATCATATCTCCGGCAACCACCTCCGTTTAACTCCCGACGACCTCCGGTTACCATCTCCGCGTACCACCTTCACCATTACCCATCTGCAACGAACAAGACAACCACCACCTTCGTCTTCATCATCTTCGTTCACCTCTGGTTCCGTGTTCATCACCATCAACTCCGACCACCATTGTCACATTACCACCGTCACTCATAACCTCCTCCACCCTTGAACGACCACCGTGCATCACCTCCACTTCAACGTCCGAACACGACCAACCATCATTCATCTCCGTCATACATCTTCTGATCCTCCGACCACCACTCATCAGATCACCATTTTGGCGGCTGAAAGAAAATAGGGTTTTGGGTGTTTCGTTCAAACGAGGAAGACATACTGTCATCTTTTTGTTTTTTTTAATATTTTTTAGGTTTTAATAATAATATTAATAATAATAATCACTTTGTCATCATTATACAATCATTAATTATAATAATAATAATAACTATTAGTATACTTTTCTAATTAAAAAAAATTAAAAAAAAGGTTTGTTTGTGATAACGATTTTGACAGATTTTTTAGGTGTGGTTCAGAAAGCGGGTTTATTCGCGTGCAAAGGGTTTAAGTTAGCGAGTACACAAGTTCTCACTTTGGGCTTGTGTTGAGAAAATAGTTAAAAGCGCACATTTTCAGGGGATCACACTTTCGGAGATCACAATTTTTTTGGGGGATCAAATCTTAAAAATGTCTTCTAAGAGAGAGGTGCTTGAGCAAGAACTCGAAGGATTCAGATACTTATATGGTGAATCTATAGAAACACTTACAGGTCGGTTTGCTAAACTGCTCTCTGAAATGGAGAAGGCAGAGATGGTGGTGTCTACTCGCATGAGCAACAGAAAGCTTCTGGATGCTATAAAAGGGATTCCAGATCAGGAGAACTCTAGTTGGCTTAGAAATGTTAATCAGATAATATTGACAACCGACTGCTACAAAATGAAGTCAGATGAGCTGATCTCACTAATCAAATCATATGAAAATGCTCACAAACAGTCTACTCAAGGCAACACATCTGCTCCTGTTTGCTCATCCACACAAAATTCAGGATTTATGTTTAACAAACCCCTGGCTCAAGGAATTACTAAAGAACGTGAAGAGATATTTTCTGTCTTTTGCACTCCTGAGTGTAGAGAAAGAAATAAGGCATATCGGTTACATAACGCTGACCTAATTCAAGATTACAATGATATAAAGAATAAAAATTTTACTTTATCAAAGAATGAAAAGCTTTATAAAGATAAAATTGAAGCTCAGCGAAAAGACATCATCAATCTCAAGGATGATGTAAGTGTGAAATCAACTCAACTCTTCTATGTTCAGGAGAAATTGTGCACTGTGACTAAGGAACTAGAAGATATCAGAGATAGATATAAAATAAATGAGCTTAATATTAAGAAATTTGATTCTTCCAGCAAATTAGTCAAAAACTTGTGTGATCAACAGCTCGCATACAAGGAAAAGAAAGGGCGTGGTTTGGGTTTTAATCAGGCTCCTCCTCCCTATAATGACAATTATACTTATTTACCCATGACTGAGGAGGAGACGAAGAATGAAAGTAAAATGACTTATGGTCCCAAAAACAATAAGTCATCATTTAATGACAGACCAATTAAGAAACAGAAGTCGGCTCCAATAAATTTTGTTTCTAAAGGCTCAATTGATCCTAACACTTCGTTTTCATGTGCAGATAAAGTATCTGAAGTAAAATGTGAAGATGTTCTTGGGAGTGAACCAGTTGTTCATACTAATATTTCTGAAAATTATTTTGAACAAACTGAATCTGATATTGCTTTTGGTCGGTCTTTGTTTGCATCGTTTTGTGCTTATGTTTCGTCTAGTGAGCCTGATGTTTTGGGCAAAACTGATAATGTTTGTGGTGAAACTTTGAACAATAAGTCTGGTGATGAATTTTCTTCAGTTAATGATTGTGAATGTGATGTTTCTAACCCTTTGGTTGATGACAGTGTTACAGGTGAGGTCCCTCAGGACATATTCAGTGAAACCACTGAAACTTCTTCAAAAGAAAATCAAAAGTATCGTGATTCTTCTTCTGAATCTGTCTTAGTGGGCATCCCTAATGTTGAATCTAGTGGGACCCCATTGGAAACTGTAGATGAAAGTAAACCACAAGTAGATTCACATGATACGTGTGTTGATGAAACACGTGTTGATGAAACTTTTACATCTTCTGAAATTAAAACTGAACCAGATTTTGAAAAAGAAGAGGTGGTCACATTAAATGAAAAGTCACAAGAAAATGTTTCTAAAAAGGAAATTAAAACAGAAACTGAATCGTCTTTTCAAAATGATCCTGATAAAATTATAAAAGACGAAAAACATCATCTGTCTGAATCTCATGCTTGTGCTAGTTCTGATCAACAGGTACAGAAGAATTCAGAAAAGGCACACGGAACACAACCTAAGCAAGCTCGGTCATCTAGACCAATCAGATCGGCTAATGCTGCTTGCTCTCAGAATCTCCATACATTGAAACGATAGACATGTTTCAACTGTGGAAATCCTGGACACATTGCTAGAAATTGTGTTCATCGTCCAAAAGTGCAACAAAAAGTCAACGCTCACTCTTGTGCTGGTGTTTGTGAGCCGGTTCACAACACACAAAAGGAGCCAAAACGAGCAGATCAAAGTCGAGGATATAAGAAGTATGCTTATCAAAGACAATCACGATCACATAAGGCTCATGACAAGGTGATTGAAAGCTCCAATCAGGGAGAAAAGACGAAGAATGGTGCTCAAAGCAACAAGACTTCTGCAAACAACAAATACAAGCACCCCAATTCGTCTTCGTCTAAGAGAAATGTGCAGGCGCATCCAGCGCAAAAGGACCGGTTTGTCCTTCAGGACCTGCTAGAGCGAATCAAGCTGCTCAAAACGTCTTTCCGATGAAAAGACAAACTTGCTACAACTGTGGCATTGCGTGTCATATTACTAGAAACTGCACAAGGCGTCCCTACGTACCCTACTATATGCAAAATCAGAGGGTTACATCAAAGGATAACAATCATTCCAAGCCAATGAAGGTATCATCACCTAAGGCAATGAAGAATGTGAATCCCAAGGTTAAACCTTCTGATGGGGATTGGAACGCTGCTAAAAACAAACGCAAGGCTGTTCAAGAACAAAAATGTCTTTCTAAAACTGAATCAGCTAATGTTGCTCAACCGAATGCAACAAACACGTTTGTTAAACCGAAACAGATTTGGAAACCCAAATCCAAAGCAGCAATATCTCCAATCCTTGAAACCAAAGGGGACCTATGTTTAAAAGAAGTGTCTTATTTTGATGCTTCAGGAAATCCCAGGACCACGATGGCCTGGGTACCAATGTCTTACTAATCTCCTTACTTTTCAGGAACAACCAAGGAGGAGCTGTTGACAATCTCTGGAATGTTGATAGCGGTTGTTCCAGAGATAAAAACGGGTAACATTTCACTGTTGCAAAAAGTTCAAATTTCTTTTACAGATGATATGTTTCCTTTGGAGGAGATAACAGAAGTAAGAAATGATCAGCAAAAGGTACCTTTTAAATTCATTACTTTGTTTTAAATATTGATTAGTCTTTAATCTGATGACAGAACGGTTAAAAAAAATATTTTCTTTTCTCTTTCTTAGTTCATTATTTTGTATATATAGTGTCCTTTCTCTAGTAAATGGTAAATTTGCGCAAAAATACAATATTTATGCACAAATTTAGGGGGGGAGAGGAACATATAGATAGATATAGAGTTTAGGGGGAGAAAACTCAGAAAATACAAAAAGAGTTTGCTGTAAATATGTATTGTTTTAGGGGGAGAAAATGAGAAAAATACAAAAACATTTGAAAAATGAAAAAGCCAAAAAGAGAAATTGCATGATATGGGAAGTGAAATAAATGTTCGTGTTAAAGGGTTTGACTAACACATGTAAGGTGCCATAGCTGAAAAGACTAGGATCTACTGCGATATGTCGATAGGCTTGACGCTCAACATGATAAAAGATACTAAGTGATATAAACATAACGAACTATGTACCATGTGAGTAACATACCAACGGCGTATGATTTTATGGTCTTAAATCTTGCGTTGATAGATAGCCAACATCTGAGATTTCGGGTCTTTATATTGTTGAATCATCCGGGGATATCTTGGCTGTCCTTCTGTTCATAACTAAAATTGTACATGAACCCAGGAAAGAAAGTCACTTGGAATTAGCTCATTTCTATTTGAATGTCTGTATGTTGTCCCGATACACACAATTTTGATCTGATTCTGAAATCTTCTCTGAAAAAGTCGTGCATCTCCTCTGCTGCATCCAGATATATGCTGACCTGGAGGTGCTAGGCAACGACAGCTTCTGCTGCATCCAGATACATGCTGACCTAGCTATACGTTGTCGCGCTATAGATCTAATACACCCGAAAGAGGCCCTCAAGTGCCTAAAAGAAACCCAAGAAACCTATATCAAACTGAGAAAAACTCATTTGATCTGTATATTATACCATCTCTGCAAAAGATCTATTCTGTTCTCTTCTCAACCTATTCCTAGTTAAGATTTCAGAAATCTGGATTGGACTTGTGAAATATGTGGTAGGGAAGATACTTGCATGATAGAGTGTGCTGTTTATATTTCCAGGATTTGATTAGTATTTATTTGGGTGTTCATTGTTAAGAAATCAAAACATGATAAAACAGATTATATGCAGACCTAGACACAGTCAGGATATCTTAAAGGATGACATCAGTATACTCACCTGCTACGATGAATCGTTGTGCTTACACCCGAAAGAGGCCCTCAAGTGCCCAAAAGAAACCCAAGAAACCTATATCAAACTGAGAAAAACTCATTTGATCTGTATATTATACCATCTCTGTAAAAGATCTATTTTGTTCTCTTCTCAACCTATTCCCTGTTAAGATTTCAGAAATCTGGATTGGACTTGTGAAATATGTGGTAGGGAAGATACTTGCATGATAGAGTGTGCTGTTTATATTTCCAGGATTTGATTAGTATTTATTTGGGTGTTCATTGTTAAGAAATCAAAACATGATAAAACAGATTATATGCAGACCTAGACACAGTCAGGATATCTTAAAGGATGACATCAGTATACTCACCTGCTACGATGAATCGTTGTGCTTACCTTGATCGCGGGGTAGGGGTGAGCAAGAAAACCGAAATAACCGAACCGTAACCGAATAACCGAAAAAACCGAACCGGAAAAACCGAACCGAAACAGAAACCGACGGTTCGGTTTTCGGATTTTTAATAACCGAAAATTCTGGTTCGGTTTTTGGATATCCATTTCCAATAACCG
>JARYGA010046361.1:0-45763 GCA_030545235.1 Helianthus tuberosus | reverse complement strand
AAAATGTCTGTGAGATACATAGGTTTTGTGAAAATAGGATTCATGACTTATGTTTGAGATAATGTTTAGTCATGAACCTTGTAATTTGCTTTGTCTTGTAAATCATTTGAAAAATGATAAGATCAGATGATATGTATAAATAAATGTAAGGTTAAATGAATAACCATGTAAAATGTGTTTGTATAAGATAAGTTGTTTATAAATCAATGTCTTGTGAAAAGTATGTTATTTGTATAAAATGTTCTATGTCTCTAACTGAAATGATTCAAATAACGCTACGATATGTAATACCATACAAACACTTATATATAGGAAGTACCAGCGGCGTATCCACCATGCTTGTATCATATTACACACGCCTCGTTACTTAATCACTTACTCAAACCAAACTACCAAAGTAAAATGTTCATGTCTGATGTAAATCATGTAATATGTATCCAAAATGTAAGCATGTAATGAATAACAAAGGTACTAAGTATGCAACAATAGACATACGTAGCATGTGACCTGTACTAAGTATGCAACAATAGCCATACGTAGCATGTGACCTGTACTAAGTATGCAACAATAGACATACTTAACATGTGACCTGTACTACGTATACAACAATAGACATACGTAGCATGTGACCTGTACTACGTATACAACAATAGACATACGTAGCATGTGACCTGTACTACGTATACAACAATAGACATACGTAGCAAGTAATGTAATGTAAACCGATGTACTAAGTAATGCACACAATGGGCACACCTAGCATAAGATGTAATAAAATCATGTACTATAATGTACTAACGAATATAGCAGGTATATGATGTGAAAACAGGAAAGCATGAAAGTAACAAGTAGGCACATGTGTTCCACCCCAAAACGTTTGGAAAACAGTAAAAGAGGGGTCTATGTACTCACTTGAGATTGCTTAGTAGTCCTTGAGTAACAACCAAACAATGCTAGAGATCGCGGATATCAAACGGCACCTAATATAGGTAACTATGTTAATAACCGGACCTAAATCGGATGATTGGATAGAATGAGGGTTCGTAAACCAAACGAGTATAGAGACTCGTGTCATATGGTTTAACAAAGCCTACATACTAAATGAAACCTTATCTAATAGCTTTCGACCCATTACGACCCGTTTAGGTAGCTTATGCTACTTTAACGCGTCGTTCGCGTGAAACGTGTTCGGACCGCCTAACTAGTCTTATGACAAGTGTTATATGCCTAAACATGTTACATAATCAGTTATGTGACAAAAGTTTAGGTTACATATGCTAAATTACCAATTATACATGAAAAGGGTATTCTGGTAATTTACCTAAGGCATATAAACTATCTATCATACAACTAACTAAACGACGTGACCATAAGGTATAACCTCGGAAGGTTATTCCCTATACACTATGGTCACCTAATGTATTTGGTCGGATCCTAATGATCGACCAAATGGGTCGGGTTCGAAGGTATAAGCGATTTATCAGATCGCTTACCCTTACGACCCTAGACAACGTGGTAATCAGTAGGCATAGTCCCAAGGGACTATAACCATCGTGATTACAATCACGTTGCGAAGTTCAAATGAACTTCGCATTGACCATAAGCTGGTCAACGCTGAAAGTCAAACAAAGTTTGACTTTCTGACTCGAAAAGCAATAAAAGAAAGAAAAGAACGAAAGAATACTTACGAAGGGTCCCCGAATGCTAATCTCGATCCAAGAATCTCAGGTATGAAACAATGGTTTCAACTTAGAGTTTCTAAGATCAAAATTCTAGTGGTTTTTGAAGTTAAATGGGTTGGGTATTTATAGGAATACCCGAACCGTTAAGATCGTTTGTCGAATATCGTGCCTTAATCGCATCCGTACAAGTGTTGCAAAGTTGTGGTGGCTAAAAATGGGTTCTTATCAGCTGACTAGACAAGTGTGAGTGTGTGGTTGAGGATTAAACAGCTGCAATCTGATGTTAAATACAATTAATCTGGTCTGGTTAGGCAGTCGCATAGCGCTACTGCAAAGGCATTAGGCAGTCGCGCTACGCTAGCACCCCCCTGTTTCAGAAATGTTTCAAAAGTGGCAGAAATGGTCCCTGCACGTGTTTAAGGCCTTTTTCGATGCGTTTGAACCCCGTTAACCTCATTTCAAGGCTCTAAAATGAAGTTAAAGTATAGGGAACTCAAAACATGCTAAAAAATATGCCGGATGATGGTTCGTTTGGTCGTACGATCGCGATGTTCGCTTACTTACGACGGAATGCGCATAAGCGCGAAAAACGATCCAAATGACGAAACGAATGGATTTTTCTTATGCCAAACACTAAAATAAAATATTTTAGTGCTTACATAAATTTTTGGATGTCCGGATGTATTCAGAACGTAAGTTATGCGCGAAAATGCAAACTTGTGCACTTTTTGACGCTTTTAGTCCCTGAATGACACAAAAGTTTATTTTAGCATACCGAACACCTCAAAGCCTATTTCTAAGCTATGTAAAGGATATTTATGGTATTTTTAACTTATGGTCATGTTCCGGAATGTCTGTTACAGTTCAAATTGGCATACTTTCGCAGTTTGTCAAATTTAGTCCCTGTAAGCGATTTAACTTGATTTTGCCATACCAAAGCCTTCAAAACTTATTTCTAAGTTATGTAAAGGTTATTTAAGGTATGTTAAGTATATGTCACTATTCCGGAGTGTTCGTTGCATTAAACTGGTTATATTTACGCATCAGTGCGCGTATAACCTTCCAGAAAGCGATTTAGAGCTTGAAATCGAACAAGAGTTGATATGTGCAAACGATACACATATTTTTACAAATCCCAAGTATGAAATACAATATTTCATTGGTTTGGCATTTGTTTGATGGTTGAAGTGACACAGGTGTCACAGTCTCCCCTACTTTAGGAAATTTCATCCCGAAATTAATACGTAGGAGTCTATTTGTGACTTTGTGTCAAATAACCACCCGAGATATGTAAGGCATAATCCTGACATTTCCTTAACGGAAATTTTTCAGAAATGAAAATGAACGAAATGAGTCATTTTCCACAACTTCTTCAGACCCGAAAATGGACGAAATGAGTCATTTTCCACAACTTCTTCAGAACCGAAAATGAACGAAATGAGTCATTTTCCACAACTTCTTCAGAACCGAAAATGAACGAAATGAGTCATTTTCCACAACGTCTTCAGAACCGAAAATGAACGAAATGAGTCATTTTCCACAACCTCTTCAGAACCGAAAATGAACGAAATGAGTCATTTTCCACAACCTCTTCAGAACCGAAAATGAACGAAATGAGTCATTTTCCACAACCTCTTCAGAACCGAAAATGAACGAAATGAGTCATTTTCCACAACCTCTTCAGGACCGAAAATGAACGAAAAGAGTCATTTTCCAGACACACGACCAAACCAGCTGTGGTTTCCGTGCACTGAATTCCATAATTATGTATGCATCCATAATTACGCAATTCCTTGCATAGTCCGCACAATTTGTTTGTAATGTGAAGGGGAGGAAAATCAAACCTGTGATGAGTGTGACTAGACTACCATAGGGTCCTTTTAATTAGATCGATAAATGATCCTTTTAATTAGGCCACGAAGGATTCCTTTCAGCTATATTATCACATGATATTCCTAATCAGATTTTTTTGGATCAATCTGTTTATCTAGACCACTCAGGGGTCTAATTATGGAATGGTACAATATAATCCAAGGGTCTTTACTATTACGTATAAGCCCATTGAGGATTTAATATAGCACCTTTGGATATCCTACTATGAATCCCTTATACGAAGATATGGAAGATTCTACGAGGATTTGGATAACAAAAACTTGGATTACACCAAAAACATAAAAGGAAACACATAAGCACATAATCACATAGTTGTTTAACTTGGTTATTGAATTGTTATCTTTGGACGCGGATACTTAAAGTACACCAAGAATCCAATTCGTGGATTTCATTTGGCACTTTAATCATTTCAAGAATCCATCCATGAAGATAGGATGATCTACCAAAAATTCGATTTTCGTTTTCAGGAAAACGCAATATTCGAATTAAGGTACACAATAATTTAGGACATACGGACATACCCTTGGGTACCCTATTAAGAATTTATAGTGGTACTTGGGGTATTCGTACTGAATTATTACTTGCACCTTGTACTTCGTTTCCTTAGAAGAAACGGGTACTTAGGATCTTTGTGGAAAACGCAAGAGATTGTAAAATGGAAAAATTTTGGGGGTAGTTTGCTTTTCAAGGAATACGATTCCTTGATTGTCGGTATTGTAAGGGATATGTTGTTTATACATACAATCACATAAATACATTGCAATGTAAATAAAAAGATTTATTTATTAACAATGATAACAACGGTTTCATGGACCTTGACAACAAAAGAAAATAATACATAAGACATGATTATTTCTAAACGGTGTTGTCTTCTAGTCGGTCAGATGCTCATCTCTGTGCTGGATTAGCATTAGCAAGCTTTGGGCAATTTTTCGAAAATGTCCCATCTCGCCACACTTGTAGCAAGAACCTGGTGGAAAGCGAGCTCGAGCAGGTTTGTTGTCAGCTTGATTTAGTGCAACTGCTGCTACGCAAACTTTTGCTGTATGACCTTTACGTCCACAAATTTGGCATTCGCGGCACTTCACATTAATATGATGATAAAGGTTACATTTGTTGCACAAGGGTGAAGTTCCATTGTATGGCTTCCTAGTACGGGGTTTAGCTGGTTGGTTGGGGACGGCTTGACCATTGTGAGCGACCATGGCGAAGTTCCGAGAAGCCTTTTGCTTCTTTGACCGCTCAAGGGATCCAGTCTGTTCATCCATGGTCTTTGATTCCTCGATTGGTTTCGATTCCTCGACCGGTTTCTTGTCACCCTTTCGGAAAAGCTTACGTTTCCTGATCTGAGATTCAGTCAAAGTTGCAGATAGCTCAATGGCCTGCCTAACCGTAGTGGAGTTACTACCGGTAACAATGTCTTGAACTGAGTCAGGGAGACCATCAATGTATTTTTCGATCGCCTTATCCAAAGGCGTAACCATGGTAGGACACAACAGGCTCAGCTCCTCATATCGATCAGTGTATGCTCGATGTTCACCGCTGTCTTGCTTAAGATCATCGAATTCCCTTTCCAATGCCCTGATCTCGTGACGAGGACAGAATTCCTTCATCATCAGTGCTCGAAGTTCTTCCCAAGTTTGGGCCAGTGCCACTTCGGCACCCCTATCTCTCACCACACCGTTCCACCACGTCAAAGCTCGTTTCTCAAAGACACTAGATGCGAAATCTACCTTTCGCTCGTTTGGACATTGAACATGCCTGAAGGTGCTCTCTAGACTCTCGAACCATTGCAGAAGTGCAGTCGCTCCTTGAGACCCAGAAAACTTTGATGGCTTGGCCGAGTTGAACGTCTTGAAGCTGCAGAGGGCATTATTGTTGTTGATAGCTTGGTAACATTGAGCAACGACGTTCGGGATTGCAGCAGTCATTTGCTGTGTAATGACAGCTGCCAGATCGTCAATAGATACCGGATTTTCGCGCCGTGGAGGCATTCTAAAAGAGGAAACAAGAGAGAAAACAAATGAAATGGTAGTGGGTAAGAATAGGATGTTACAATTACCGACCAAAATCACGGGTGATGGTCATTTGTTTGAACCATGAAGCAAACAAACGACACACAAAGGCTGAATCAAAGCAAATAGGTCCTCATAATGTATCGCGAAGACATGCTCGCCTATAAGTGAACACTCATCCCAAGAATTCCCAGGTAAGCACAACTTGTCTCGCGTCTGATGAGATATATACGAAGTGCTTGCCTAGACAGAAAACCCAGAATACAGGCATTCACCCTTCCAGTTTGCACGTGTTCACATTATTAAAAACCCAAAACCTTGACGAGATTTTGAAAATTCAAAGGGGTTCAAAACCATATAACAGAGGGTTCAAAACCTTACAATAGAGGGTTCAAAACCTAGTAATCAATCATCCTAGAACAGATGATTAGTTTTCAAAGCGGTTTTGAAATTTATGTTCTTGTTGTGGTCGTCGCCTAAGGATAGGTGACGATATTGTTTTATGACTAAACGCAAGTAAACTCGCGTTAGGGTCCTAGAAAGGTTATAGACTAGGTCAAAGCATTACTAATAACCTAATTCCCTATAACCATCGGCTCTGATACCATCTTTTCTGTCACACCCCAACCACGTGGAACATACAAAACGTGGCGGAAATGTCGGGGAGTGTTGTAACAGAATTAATGTTTCAAATCCATGGCAATTAAAGTTTCGTTTTATTAAGCAAACATGAGAGTTTACATTGTTTAAACAAGAAACAAAGGGTACATAACATAAATTAACTAGTTATTGTCTCGTTTTAAGTTGCTAAGGCACGTGTCCGCCTAAGTATGTCTTGATAAGTCCTATACATCATCACCTGAAAACACATGTGAAAATAGGTACGTCAGCATAAAAATGCCTGTGAGATACATAGGTTTTGTGAAAATAGGATTCATGACTTATGTTTGAGATAATGTTTAGTCATGAACCTTGTAATTTGCTTTGTCTTGTAAATCATTTGAAAAACGATAAGATCATATGATATGTATAAATAAATGTAAGGTTAAATGAATAACCATGTAAAATGTGTTTGTATAAGATAAGTTTTTTATAAATCAATGTCTTGTGAAAAGTATGTTATTTGTATAAAATGTTCTATGTCTCAAACTGAAATGATTCAAATAACGCTACGATATGTAATACCATACAAACACTTATATATAGGAAGTACCAGCGGCGTATCCACCATGCTTGTATCATATTACACACGCCTCGTTACTTAATCACTTACTCAAACCAAACTAGCAAAGTAAAATGTTCATGTCTGATGTAAATCATGTAATATGTATCCAAAATGTAAGCATGTAATGAATAACAAAGGTACTAAGTATGCAACAATAGACATACGTAGCATGTGACCTGTACTAAGTATGCAACAATAGCCATACGTAGCATGTGACCTGTACTAAGTATGCAACAATAGACATACTTAACATGTGACCTGTACTACGTATACAACAATAGACATACGTAGCATGTGACCTGTACTGCGTATACAACAATAGACATACGTAGCATGTGACCTATACTACGTATACAACAATAGACATACGTAGCAAGTAATGTAATGTAAAACGATGTACTAAGTAATGCACACAATGGGCACACCAAGCATAAGATGTAATAAAATCATGTACTATAATGTACTAACGAATATAGCAGGTATATGATGTGAAAACAGGAAAGCATGAAAGTAACAAGTAGGCACATGTGTTCCACCCCAAAACGTTTGGAAAACAGTAAAAGAGGGGTCTATGTACTCACTTGAGATTGCTTAGTAGTCCTTGAGTAACAACCAAACAATGCTAGAGATCGCGGATATCAAACGGCACCTAATATAGGTAACTATGTTAATAACCGGACCTAAATCGGATGATTGGATAGAATGAGGGTTCGTAAACCAAACGAGTATAGAGACTCGTGTCATATGGTTTAACAAAGCCTACATACTAAATGAAACCTAACCTAATAGCTTTCGACCCATTACGACCCGTTTAGGTAGCTTATGCTACTTTAACGCGTCGTTCGCGTGAAACGCGTTCGGACCGCCTAACTAGTCTTATGACAAGTGTTATATGTCTAAACATGTTACATAATCAGTTATGTGACAAAAGTTTAGGTTACATATACTAAATTACCAATTATACATGAAAAGGGTATTCTGGTAATTTACCTAAGGCATATAAACTACCTATCATACAACTAACTAAACGACGTGACCATAAGGTATAACCTCGGAAGGTTATTCCCTATACACTATGGTTACCTAATGTATTTGGTCGGATCCTAATGATCGACCAAATGGGTCGGGTTCGAAGGTATAAGCGATTTATCAGATCGCTTACCCTTACGACCCTAGACAACGTGGTAATCAGTAGGCATAGTCCCAAGGGACTATAACCATCGTGATTACAATCACGTTGCGAAGTTCAAACGAACTTCGCATTGACCATAAGCTGGTCAACGCTGAAAGTCAAACAAAGTTTGACTTTCTGACTCGAAAAGCAATAAAAGAAAGAAAAGAATGAAAGAATACTTACGAAGGGTCCCCGAATGCTAATCTCGATCCAAGAATCTCAGGTATGAAACAATGGTTTCAACTTAGAGTTTCTAAGATCAAAATTCTAGTGGTTTTTGAAGTTAAATGGGTTGGGTATTTATAGGAATACCCGAACTGTTAAGATCATTTGTCGAATATCGTGCCTTAATCGCATCCGTACAAGTGTTGCAAAGTTGTGGTGGCTAAAAATGGGTTCTTATCAGCTGACTAGACAAGTGTGAGTGTGTGGTTGAGGATTAAACAGCTGCAATCTGATGTTAAATACAATTAATCTGGTGTGGTTAGGCAGTCGCATAGCGCTACTGCAAAGGCATTAGGCAGTCGCGCTACGCTAGCACCCCCCTGTTTCAGAAATGTTTCAAAAGTGGCAGAAATGGTCCCTGCACGTGTTTAAGGCCTTTTTCGATGCGTTTGAACCCCGTTAACCTCATTTCAAGGCTCTAAAATGAAGTTAAAGTATAGGGAACTCAAAACATGCTCAAAAATATGCCGGATGATGGTTCGTTTGGTCGTACGATCGCGATGTTCGCTTACTTACGACGGAATGCGCATAAGCGCGAAAAACGATCCAAATGACGAAACGAATGGATTTTTCTTATGCCAAACACTAAAATAAAATATTTTAGTGCTTACATAAATTTTTGGATGTCCGGATGTATTCAGAACGTAAGTTATGCGCGAAAATGCAAGCTTGTGCACTTTTTGACGCTTTTAGTCCCTGAATGACACAAAAGTTTATTTTAGCATACCGAACACCTCAAAGCCTATTTCTATGCTATGTAAAGGATATTTATGGT
Source organism: Helianthus tuberosus (assembly GCA_030545235.1). NCBI lineage: Eukaryota > Viridiplantae > Streptophyta > Magnoliopsida > Asterales > Asteraceae > Helianthus > Helianthus tuberosus. The sequence continues at coordinate 36,774 of JARYGA010046361.1, read as the reverse complement.
ATGTTTAACTTATGGTCATGTTCCGGAATGTCTGTTACAGTTCAAATTGGCATACTTTCGCAGTTTGTCAAATTTAGTCCCTGTAAGCGATTTAACTTGATTTTGCCATACCAAAGCCTTCAAAACTTATTTCGAAGTAATGTAAAGGTTATTTAAGGTATGTTAAGTATATGTCACTATTCTGGAGTGTTCGTTGCATTAAACTGGTTATATTTACGCATCAGTGCGCGTATAACCTTCCAGAAAGCGATTTAGAGCTTGAAATCGAACAAGAGTTGATATGTGCAAACGATACACATATTTTTACAAATCCCAAGTATGAAATACAATATTTCATTGGTTTGGCATTTGTTTGATGGTTGAAGTGACACAGGTGTCACAATATATGTATGTATATGTGGCCGTGAGTGTGTATGTAGGTGTAGGTGATTGTGTTTTGATTTTTATTAAAAGATTCTTGATTAACATGATTACTTGAAAAGTAGGATGCATGTAAGAACACTAGCATTTATGTATGAATGAATATGTGATGATGGATGATATGGGTTATGATTAGTAAGAATGTGGATTTAATATGTTCTTGGGTATGATTAGAACATAAAAAATGATGATGATGTATGAGTGCATTAGATGCATTTACTTGAACATGCATGATGATTTGTGGTCATGAAATGATGATTTAAGCATGATTTGATAAAAATGATTTTTGATCAGATTATAAACACTAAAATATGATTATTTTTATGTGTTAAATAATATATAACTTTGACATAATGTTTGCTAGCTTTGCATGTTGTACTTGGTGCTTTAAAAGTTGTAAAATAAGTGAAATCGCATGATTTATGTGCTTACACAAAAACTGCACTAATCTGATTATAATCACTATTTTAATCAGTAAATAACATGTATTGTGTTAAAATATAAAGTCGTTTCGAGTTGGGATGATTATAGTAACGTTTAACGCAAAACTATGCGTTAAAACGGTCAAAAATCGGCTTTTCGAGTGATTTTTATAAAACTGATTTAGATCAGTAAGTAAACTGATATTTTTAGTTTAAAAATAAGTAATTTAACTAATTTTAAGTTTACTTGGTGTTTGGTTGGTCATACGTGACTTCCGACGCCCGAAACCTTATGTGTTAAAATGTGTTATGTGATTTAAACATGAGAATGTGAAAATATGTTAAGTTTTAACATGATTTTGAGAATTTGGATTATGCATGTATACTTGTGCGTTTTGTGCGGTAGAAACGGTAAAAATCGCGTTAAATGTGTAACTTTTTTGTCGAGCATGAAATTTGATTCATAGGAGATATTTTATGTATATTTGCTTTAAAAATGACAAAATAAATAAGTTAACAAGATTTCGTGTGTTTCGATGATAAATTATATGAACGTCTATGTATATATATTACAACACGCAAATCGTAGATATATTGCGTATAAACGGGAGTGTTAACGGATTTACACAATAATGGTCACCAATAAAATCGTTCAAGTCGCAAAATCATAAAAAAATATATATATGAACTCATATATATATATATATATATATATATATATTAACGTGCCAACAGAATAAAAAATGACAACTTTTCGAGAAAATCTAAAGTTATGTGAAAATTCTAAGAAAATAGAGAAACTTAGGATTTTGTGTTATGAATATTGATTTAAAATCGTTCCTATATATATATAATAGGACGTGTAGAAATCAATCTCTGGGATTGCGCTATTTAAAATACGCACCCAAAGGTGAGTGTCACTAAACCCCTCTTTTTACTGTTTTGTATATATTTTGGGGGTATAACACGTCATTAAAAGGGTTTAATAATGTTTTCGAAATAAAACATACCTTTTAATATAAAATATATATTTTTGTTGAAAATATATGAAATTTGATAAGTCATACATTTCGAAGTAAAACATTTTTGATGAATGAATATTGAAAGTACGGTATTTCCTAAGCGAAACATGACCGTACAGTTGGGGACGAATTCTTGACTGGGTCTCATATGATGGAGAGTAAGGGGAATTCGTACAACGTCATGTATTAAATTGTCATATTAGTAGGATATATATATTGTACGTGAGGCAGACATCATATTGTTCTCAAAGAGAGAACCTTGCGCCCATGATGTCGTTTAATCATTTAAGTATTGCACGCGATGAATTGTTGGTAGATCTATCGGGTTGACAACGCCATCGTGACCGGTCGCCCCGTGTCAAGTCAAACGACGAATTTAAATTCTGTTTAATGTCTAGCTTTGATTATCTCTGCATGGTTATTATATAGTGTGACAACTGTAAAAAATCCAGGTATCCGTACAATTAATTATTATTGTTTAGTGCTTAATGACTGTGCTAAATTACAACTGATGACTTAAACTGCTTTCTGATTTCTGTATCATACATACATGTGCATCACATTTCATATTGTCACATCATCTTTACACACAAACTCCTAGTGACATAAATGATGCACAAAGCACAGTCGCACAATTAGCGGATAACTCAGAAAATTTCTAACGATGTTCAGTACATAGACAGACAGTGTTTTGAGACCCAGTATGGGCCAGAGACAAGGTACTACACTAGTATAGTGTGTAGGAAAGTAAGGATCATAAAACTGCTTCATTAGATGATAGTTTAAGTGCCGGGAAGTGCCTAAAACCCACATAAAGTGCAGATTTCAGCAAAATTCAGCAATTTAATGAGCTAGTAACATGCAAAAATATGGCAAAATGGTCCTGAATGCTTTCCTAAGTGTCGGGAATTAAAAGTGTCACAAAAGGGTACTTAAAGATCACTAAACGGAATAGTTTGACACTTTAACGAATCGATATCTAACCGAACAACCGGACTCTACCCGAAACACCAAAATTTTACTAGAAGCATTGTTTTAATGTTCCTGAGCTAGTATGATCCCCAAACGTCATAACACCCCACTAAAAATATCTAGTAAATAACACTTGTAACTAAACACTTGGATTTGAACCTTAATCTAACCTAATGGTTGAAAATTACATTTAGACCCCCCCCCCCTTGTGTGTAGACGGTCACCTAGTGACCCCACTAAAATATCCACTAAATCCCATTTGATCTTACTTGATCTTCTAAAGATTGAGTAGAGATTTGATGTGTACTTAGGGGACATAAAAACCATTGGTTAAGAACTCTAATGTGTGTATAAGTATATCATAATGGATCATTCTCACACACTTCACCACACTCCATCTCTCCCTCCTTCTCGGCCGAGAACTAGCACCACCACCACCATAACTTCCATTTCAACCTCAACCATTCCAGGTTCATTTCATGAGGCTAGAAGGTGTTTAATGAAGCTTGGTGCTTGTGGATCTTGAAGGACCTTCGTCATTTGCTATTATCCTCCACTTTTGTCATCATCAACATCAAGTATTCTTCCCTAGCCTTGTGCTAGTAGTAAGGCCCTTATGATCTCTTGATCTTTCATATATAATTGGTTAATAAGTGATGAACATTGTTAAACATGATGAACATTAAAAGACATAATCATAAATCTCTAACATAAGCTTATAAACATATGAAATCTTGTTGATTTATGATTGTTTGCTTCTTGTTGATTGATTATTAGTGTTAGTGATGCTAGACATCATAAGTAACCTACTAGATTGTGATTAAACACATGATCTAGTAAGTTAAAGTGGTGATCTTGTAAAAGACCAAGATCATCATGCTTTATGTTACATGAACTTGAATGATAAAAGTTGTTTTCATAAGATGATGATTTAAACAAGATAAAAGTCTTGGGAGTGGATGATTTCTAAAATAGTTTTTCCAAAGAAACCAAGTTAAATAACAAGATTTGTATAAACATTGTTTTATAGAAAACCAATCATGTTTCTAGTGTTGAAACAAATATAAGAATACAATGTTTACAAGAAAAATTCAAAAGAATGATTTTTGGAAAAATCATCTAACAAGTTGTAAACACTCAAATCTTTCAAGAATGAGATTTTTAAAGAAATAAACACACTTTAAAGGGTAACTAAACCTACTAAATACACTACCAAGTTACTACAAGTTTTTGTGAAAGATCAAGTTCATGATGATATAAATTGTATAGTTTTGCACTTGGTAAGTATAAGTTGTTTAGGGATTGAATGTTGATTGTTTGTGATGATTTTTGAAAAGAAAATGACATGCTTTGATAAGCATGGACACCTCCATTTTTAGGGGAAACTATGGCAAAATTTTCTAAAAATACAAACACTTAGAAAAATATTTTCTAAACAAATATTTACAAGTATGTTTAAACTATGGTTTTCAATATAAACTTTGCCATAGACTTTGTTACAAAAATACAAATATGGGAGATTGGTTTTTATAAATAAAAATGAATAAACATGTATTTAGAATATATATTTACACATTGTGTGTGATTATTTGTATACTTCGTGTATTAGTTATATTATTTTAGAATTTAAAGTAATATAACTTAACAAAATACCAAGAATTTACAATCCAAAATAATACAAAAAAACACAAAGGAATAAATACACAAGTTACACACTTAATATTGTGAAACTGAACGATAGAACGTAACTTACAAAATATTCCGGAAAATACCGTTATAAACATATTTTTGGTAAATATTATTTTGGATACAAGAAATGAAAACATGATTTTTCTGAATATTACAAAGTTATATCATATTTTGACAAGGAGAAATATATATTATTTTTGGAAGTAGAGAAAATATTTTCTTGAAATACATTATTTTGGACAAATAATTTATTTTCTAAGTGAGACTTGAAAATATATTGTTTTGGAAATATATATTGAGAAAATATTGGCATATTTTTATTTGGAATAATACACCGGAATAGAACGCCAATACATGGCAAGTTATACAAATACAAGAATGCAAAGATACATGTATGAGATACCCCCATCCTTGGGAAGGAAATACGAAAATAAATACTTGAGAAGTATTAATACAGAAATATTGCTTAAAAATTATTCCAAAATTAAATATAATTTTAAAGTTAAAATTATTATTATTTTAGCAGGAAATTATAACTTGGAATAATATTGGGAACATAAAAGAAAACGTAACTCAAAAACGTTAAACTCTAAGGAAAGGCATGGCCCGTTAGTCTAATAGACCCTAGTACATTGTAGGGAGTCGTGTTTGCTGAGAAGATTTGGGTTACGAGCATAGAAGACGCAATACTGTGAGTTTATGTCCCCCCTTTCTTTTACTGTTTTCAGATTTATACTTCGGGGGTGAAATACATGTTACAATTATTTACAAACATTTTATTCATGGTATGGTTAGCTAAGGAGGGTTACTGCTTGATCATGTGAGTGGTGGGTATAACACTTAAGACCATTAATCCTCATTATAGGACCGAGGGACATGAGTGATAAATCTATTTGGATATAGCGAGCCCACACCCATGCGGACCAGGGTGGCCCATGTGGTGACTATGTCTTCATCCCGGAGACAAATCCGCTAGGCTTGAGTCTTCCTGCACCATTTCGCACATACCATTGGCTTTGCAACCCATTGGTGATCTTTTATTTCCTTATTGCTGCATACCAGGGACATACATACATACAAGACATACTTTAAAGGTTTAATCATACACTTACACATGAACTCGCTCAACTTTTGTTGATTTTTCAAATTACATGTATTTCAGGGAACTAAGTGGATCTGGCAGGTGTGTGCATGTTGTTAAGCTGCGTCATGAATAAAAGATGTCGTCCAAGGTCGTTAGAGTTTAGGAAGTGTATCCTATTCCTGGACGGGATACATGTTTCTAAACCCGGTTTTATTTAAGGTCTTTTGTTGAGTCTTCATGAACTCTTTAAAACATGTTATGGTTTGTAACTTAGATTGATGTTTCAAACAAGTGTGTTGTGGTATTTTCAAACTTAATTTTTATGGATGAATATCTTTTGGTTTTATCATATGGCATTGTTATGATTGAATGCTATGGTATTAAGAAGTCACACCAATAACCACGCTTCCGCAAAAGTCAGGGTGTGACAGCTTGGTATCAGAGCTTCGATCGTAGCGAACTAGGATTCTTTCTCGAGTCTAGACTACGATCATTAGGGCTCTCACGAAAATGTTTTCACAAACATGTTTTCATTGCATACACAAAATGTCCAGATCCAAGAAACAAATATTTTTTTTACAAATAAAAGTCAAAAAATACATTTCAAAGAATTCATTTATAATTCAGTCTGAGAGACTGGGGAGTTAGTCTGAGAGACTAGCTGGGTATTCAGTCTGAGAGACTGGGGAGTTAGTCTGAGAGACTAGCTGGGGCAGTCTGAGAGACTGGGAGACTCGGTCTGAGAGACTGGGAGTTTAATTTGAGAGATTCAGTTTGGGAAACTGGGTAGTTTAGTCTGAGAAGCTAGTTTGAGAAACTGAGGAGTTTAGTCTGAGAGAATAAGTAGTTCAGTCTGAGAGACTGGGAGGCTTAGTCTGAGAGGCTAAGTGGGTAGTCTGGGAAGATTAGGATGAATACATGCTTACATTGTTACTACTTACATGCTTATTTGATGATTGTTGATATACGTGCATATGTTGTGATTATTCTGTTACAGACACCATGACCTCATCTGAGAGTGAGTTGTCAGATACCGTAGACCCTATGACCATAGTTTTGGATGACGAGGTCAACCCGGACCCAGAGATATTGTCAGATGATACCGATGATTTCCAGCCGTTTGCTTTACCAGATTTTGGCGATGAGGTACCACTAGCTGATGGTTTTCCTGTCGAGGATCTACTCTGTCACACCCCGACCACGTAGGACAACAAAACGTGGCGGAAACGTCGGGGAGTGTTGTAACAGAATTATTGTTTCACAACCATGGCATACAAAGTTATATTTTATTTATCAAACAAGCGTGTTACATTGTCTCAAAACAGGAAATAAAGAGTTCAGAACATAATTAAACTAGTTCTATCTTTATTTTAAGTCTCTAAGGCACAGGTCCGCCTAGTGTCACGATCATCATCCTAAGCGACAGCTCCTGAAAACACATGTGAAAATAGGTACGTCAGCATAAAAATGCCTGTGAGATACATAGGTTTTGTGAAGATAGGATTCATGACTTGGGTTTTAAAAGAAAGGTTTAATAAAAATTAGTCAAGAATCTTGTTAAGTGTTTTCTTTTATAAATCATATGAAAACTCGATAAGAAATCAGATTATATAAAAGAAAGGTGTATGGTTAATGAAATAACCAAGTAAAATGAGTTGTATAAAATAAACTGTTTTGTAAAACAATGTCTTGTGAAAAATAAGTTGTTTATGTAAAATGTAATATGTCAAATATTGAAATAATTTAAGTAACGCTATGACATGTAATATCACACAAGCACTTATATATAGGAAGTACCAGCGGCGTATCCACCATGCTTGTATCATATTACACACGCCTCGTTACTCAAATCATTTACCCAAACCAGCCACCAATGTAAATTGTTCATGTATAAATCAATTGTCAAGTGTTATTGTGTAAACCATATCAAAATGTCCATGTTTAATGTAAATCACCAAATGTGTATATAAATGTCAAAATGTTTATGTTTAATGTAAATCATATAATGTGTATCCGAAAATATCATGTATGGCATGTGAAATATATCAACTAAACCATAGGTAAAATGCACAAAAACAGGGTATTGAATTAAACATAGTTTAAGTCAAAGTTATGTTTTGTGGAACAAATGCATGCTATACTGATACAAACATCTATGCGGTATTGTGAAAATGCATACATCCAAGCCTTGTGACTGTGGTAATAGACCTTTAAACAAATTAAAGGTTTATCTGTGTTATGTTTATCGAATTCGGTCATTCCTTCCACCCAGACAAACCTAGGGTTCAGGAACAGGAGTTGTCAATTCCTATGGTACCACTACCTACTAACGAATGGCGTAGCTAATGTTAATGAATGTATTTTTGTCCCATTTAAACAAACCAAATGTCATACCAAAAATGTAAGCATATGAAAACAATGCACTAAGTATGTAATCAAATGAACATACATAGCGTGAATTGTAATGCAAAACAATGTACTAAGTATGCACACAATGGACATACATAGCATGAAATGTAATGTAAAACGATGTACTAAGTATGCACACAATGGACATACATAGCATAAAATGTAATGTAAAACAATGTACTAAGTATGCACACAATGGACATACATAGCATAAACAAAATGAAATAATGTACTATAGGTGTACTAATGAACATAACAAGCATATGATATGAAAACATGAAAGGCACGAAAGTAAATAAGTAGGCACATGTGTTTCACCCCAAAATGTTTGGAAAACAGTAAAAGAGGGGTCTATGTACTCACTTGAGATTGCTTAGTAGTCCTGGAGTAACAACCAAACAATGCTAGAGATCACGGATATCCAACGGCACCTAATATAGGTAACTATGTTAATATACCGGACCTATAATCGGAGGATTGGATAGAATGAGGGTTCGTAAACCAAATGAGTATGGGAACTCATGTAATATGGCTTAACAAAGCCCACATACTAAAATGAAACCTAAACTAAGTGCTTACGACCCATTACGACCCGTTTAGGTAGCTTATGCTACTTTAACGCGTCGTTCGCGTAAAACGCGTTCGGAACGCCTAACTAGTCCTATGATAAGTAAAATATGCCTTAACATGTCTAATATTGTTACCAAATCAGTTTAGATTCCAAAAGTTATGTTACATATGCTTAAAATGAATTTTGGCGTTCAAAGGGCATTTTGGTAATTTACCTAAGGCATATATACTACCTATCATACAACTACTCAAACGATGTGACCATAAGGTATGACCTCGGAAGGTTATTCCCTATACAACCATGGTCACCTAATGTGTTTGGTCGGATCCTAATGATCGACCAAACGGGTCGGGTTCGAAAGTATAAGCGATTGTTTAGATCGCTTACCTTACGACCCTATATAAGCACTAAACTAAAAGTGACGAGCTAAGCATGTTAAAACATGCTTAACTAAGTTTAGAAAAACAGGTTTGGTATCAAAACAAACGGTTTTGATACCGAAGAGTAGTTTGGTTACAAAATACGCAAGAATGCGCATTTTGGCCGAAACTACGACTCGTCACTAAGCCTAGATAACGTGGTAATCAGTAGGTATAGTCACTAAGGACTATAACCATCGTGATTACGCTCACGTTATGAAGTTCAAACGAACTTCGCATTGACCATAAACTGGTCAACGCAGAAAGTCAAACAAAGTTTGACTTTTAACGTTAAAAGAATAAAAAGAACGAAGGAACACTTACAAAGGGTCCCCGAAAGCTTTGATTTCTCTAGTATTCTCAGGTATGAAGTGGTTTCACTTCAACTTAGAGAACTCTCAAGAATTCAAGTGGGTTTTGCAAGTGAATCAAAGGGGTATTTATAGGATTCTTGGAACCGTTAGGATCGTTTATCGAATAACGTGCTTTGATCTTGTCCCTACACTTGTTGCAACCTTGTGGTAACTCAAAATGGCCCCTCATGACCAGGAAAGGGCAAGTGTGGGTGAGTTTTGAGTGGTTAACAGCTGTAATCAGCTGTTAAAACTGATTTTTCTGATCTGGGAGCCTGACGCGGGCCATGTAAGGTATCACCCAGGGCTTACGTGGGCCGCCTGGTCCTTCTGATCAGAAACAAACTTTGCAAAATGACAGTTTTGGTCCCTGTTATGCATTAAAGCCATTTCCGACATGTTTAAGGCCCGTTAAGCCAACTTTAAGGCCCTAAAATGATGCCTAAACATTGTGGACATGAAACATGCTCAAAAATATGTCGGATGTTGGTTCGTTTGGTCGTACGATCGCGATGTTCGGTTAATTACGACGGAATGCGCATAAGCGCGAAAAACGATCCAAATTGCGTGACGAATGGATTTTTCTCATGCCAAAGACTAAAGTAAAATATTTTAGTGCTTACATAAATTTTTGGATGTCCGGATGTATTCAGAACGTCAGTTATGCGCGAAAGTGCAAACTTGTGCACTTTTTGACGTTTTTAGTCCCTGAATGACCCAAAAGTTTATTTTAGCACACCGAACCCCTTAAAGCCTATTTCTAAGCTATGTAAAGGATATTTATGGTATGTTTAACTTATGGTGATGTTCCAGAATGTTCGTTACAGTTCAAATTGGCATACTTTCGCAGTTTGTCAAGTTTAGTCCCTGTAAGCGAATTAACTTGTTTTTGCCATACCAAAGCCTTCAAAACTTATTTCTAAGTTATGTAAAGGTTATTTAAGGTATGCTTAGCATATGTTGATGTTCCGGAGTATTTTTCGTATTAGACTGATTACGTTTACGCACCAGTTTGCCTATAACTCTCCAGAAAGCGATGTAGAGTTTGAAATTGAATAAAAGTCAAAATAGGAAAGCAGTTTTGGGAATATCTTCTTCGGAAAGCAGTTTTAGGAATATCTTCGTCGATTTGAACATGGGTATTCAAGGCATACCAGGAACCCAGTTGATGGACTTCAATGTCCTCAAGCATCTATCTGAAAAGATAGGATGATCTTCTAAAAATTTGATTTTTGATCACAAGGAATCACCACATTCGAATTAAGGTATACAACAATTAAGGACTTACGGGAATATCCTTAGGTACCCCATTAAGGAGTGGGTATTCGTCCAGAGTTGTAACTTGCGCCTTGTACTTCGTTTTCCTTGGAAGAAACGGGTACTTAGGATTTTCGTGGAACACGCAAGAGATCATAAGATGGGAGGAATGCGGTTCCTTGATTGTCGGTATCGTAGGGGATATGTTGTTTACACATGCAACCACATCAATATTTGTATATTGCATTGTAAAATAAAAGCTTTATTTATAAACAACGATAACAACTGTTTCATGGACCTTGACAACAAAAGAAAATAATACATAAGACGTGATTATTTCTAAACAGCGTTGTCTTCCATTCGGTCAGATGCTCATCCCTGCACTGGATTCGCATTAGCAAGCTTTGGGCAGTTTCTTTGGAAATGGCCCATCTCGCCACAGTTGAAGCAAGAACCTGGTGGAAAACGACCTTGAGCAGGATTGTTGCCAGCTTGATTTGGTGCTACTGCGGTTGGGCAAACCCTTGCTGTATGACCTATAAGTCCACAAACTCGGCATGTGCGGCACTTCACACCAGCATGATGATGTAGGCTACATTGGTTGCACAAGGGTGCAGTTCCATTGTAGGGCTTCCTAGCAGGTGGTTGAGCTGGTTTGTTGGGGACGGCTTGACCATTGTGAGCGACCATGGCGAAGTTCTGAGAAGCCTTTCGCTTCTTTGACTTCTTAGGGGATCCAGTCTATTCATCCAGGGTCTTTGATTCCTCGATTGGTTTCTTGTCACTTTTTCGAAAAAGTTTACCTTTCCTGATCTGAGATTCAGTCAAGGTTGCAGCTAGCTCAATGGCCTGTCTAACTGTAGTAGGGTTGCTACCAGTCACAATGTCTTGTATTGAGTCAGGGAGGCCATCAATGTACTTTTCGATTGCCTTATCCAAAGGCGTGACCATGTTTGGGCATAACAGACTTAACTCCTCATAACGGTCCGTGTAGGCTCGGTGCTCACCGCTATCTTGCTTAAGATCATAAAATTCCCTTTCTAGAGCCATTAGCTCATGACGAGGACAGAATTCCTTCATCATAAGAGCCCTAAGCTCGGCCCAAGTCTGTGCTAAAGTAACCTCAGCACCACGGTCTCTCATCACCCCGTTCCACCATGTAAGTGTGACACCTGTGTCACTTCAACCACCAAACAAATGCCAAACCAATGAAATATTATATTTCATACTTGGGATTTGTAAAAAAATATGTGTATCGTTTGCACATATCAACTCTTGTTCGATTTTAAGCTTTAAATCGCTTTCTGGAGGGTTATACGCGCTCTGATGCGTAAATATAACCAGTTTAATCCAACGAGCACTCCGGAATAGTTAAATAGGCTTAACATACCTTAAATAACCTTTACATAACTTAGAAATAAGTTTTAAAGGCTTTGGTATGGCAAAAACAAGTTAATTCGCTTACAGGGACTAAACTTGACAAACTGCGAAAGTATGCCAATTTGAACTGTAACAGAGATTCTGGAACATGACCATAATTTAAACACACCTTAAATATCCTTTATATAGCTTAGAAATAGGCTTTGAGGGGTTCGGTGTGCTAAAATAAACTTTTGGGTCATTCAGGGACTAAAAGTGTCAAAAAGTGCATAAGTTTGCATTTTCGCGCATAACTTACGTTCTGAATACATCCGGACATCCAAAAATTTATGTAAGCACTAAAATATTTTATTTTAGTGTTTGGCATGAGAAAAAATCCATTCGTCGCGCAATTTGGATCGTTTTTCGCGCTTATGCGCATTCCGTCGTAATTAAGCGAACATCGCGATCGTACGACCAAACGAACCAACATCCGGCATATTTTTAAGCATGTTTCAAGTCCAAAATGTTTAGGCATCATTTTAGGGCCTTAAAGTTAGCTTAACGGGCCTTAAACATGTCGAAAATGGCTTAAACACATAACAGGGACTGAAACTGCAACTTTTGAAACCTGTTTCTGATCAGTGCAGCCCAGGCGGGCCGCGTAAGATTCAGTTGTCACTTACGCGGGCCGCGAGGCCCCTTCTGACCAGATTCAATGTTTTAAACGGCCTGTTCACAGCCTTTCAAACACCCCAAAGGCCAGTGCCATGTGTCAAACTCCTGTGGTGGGGGCAAAATGAGTTACCATAACATTCTGACAAGTGTACGGGTGAGATCAAGGCACGTTATCCAAGAAACGATCCTAACGGTGGTCCATTTACTATAAATACCCACCTCAACTTCACTCATTCCTCACAAGAATCTGATCTTAGAAGCTCTAAGTTGAAACCATTGTTTCATACCTGAGCTACTTGGATCAAGATTAGCATTCGGGGACCCTTTGTAAGTGTTCCTTCATTCTTTTATTGCTTTTCGAGTCCGAAAGTCAAACTTTGTTTGACTTTCTGCATTGACCAGCTTATGGTCAATGCGAAGTTCGTTTGAACTTTGCAACGTGATTGTAATCACGATGGTTATAGTCCCTTGTGACTATGCCTACTGATTACCACGTTGTCTAGGGTCGTAAGGGTAAGCGATCTAATAAATCGCTTATACCTTCGAACCCGACCCATTGTTCGATCATTAGGATCCGACCAAATACATTAGGTGACCATAGTATATAGGGAATAACCTTCCGAGGTTATACCCTATGGTCACATCGTTTGAGTAGTTGTATGATAGGTAGTTTATATGCCTTAGGTAAATTACCAGAATACCCTTTTCATGTATAATTGGTAATTAAGCATATGTAACCTAAAATTTTGTCACATAACTGATTATGTAACATGTTTAGGCATATAACACTTGTCATAAGGCTAGTTAGACGTCTCGAGTGCGCTTTTGCGCGCACGACGCGTTAAAGTAGCATAAGCTACCTTAATGGGTCGCGATGGGTCGAAAGCACTTAGGTTAGGTTCCGATTTAGTATGTAGGCTTTGTTAAACCATATTACATGAGTTCCCAGACTCATTGGGTTTACAAGCCCTCATTCTATCCGATCCTCCGATTTTGGTCCGGTTAATTAACATAGTTACCTATATTAGGTGCCGTTTGATTCCGTGATCTCTAGCATTGCTTGGTGGTTATCTTAGGACTTCTGAGCAATCTCAAGTGAGTACATAGACCCCTCTTTTACTGTTTTCCAAACTGTTTTGGGGTGAAGCATGTGTACCTATCTGTTATTTTCATGATTTCAAAGTATAATTGATTATACATGTTATTACTTATCATTTGACAAACTAAATGACTATCTATGGTTTAAACATTGATTTCTCAAAGAACATAAAATAAAATGTTGAATTGTACTTATTTTATGTTCACCAGACCGGTTGTTAGTATGATATAACGCTATAGGATTTGACGCCCCATTCCTGTTGTCATGGAATGTCTGAAACCAATTTGTTTCTCCATCCAAATAGGGATTTCCTTTGTGGTATCCCTATAGTCTCAAAGGTGTATTTTGATGCACTAGGTCTGAATTCTTAAATCACATTATTTTTGTATATTTAGTTATACTCCCAAAAGTATAGTTTGATATGCTCCCATGTGTGATATTGTACAAAACCAACATATATTTTGTTAATCATCCAAAACATATTTTGATATGTTATTTACTAAACCAAAACATAGTTTAATATGTTATTTATCACATCCAAAGCATATTTTGATATGTTATTTATAAAACCAAAACATAGTTTAATATGTTATTTCTAAATCCGAAGTATACTTGTAATATACTACTTAAAACTATAGTTTTAAACAACGAAGGTGTATTTAATGTACTATCTATCTATCGATTGGGTTTTGGTTAGTGTTTAGATAACGGGACGGGTGTAATGTGATGAAAACATGGTAGATACGCCGCTGGTACTTCTTATATATAAGTGTTTTCATTGCATTACATACCGTGGCGTTATCTAGTACACTTGGGTTAACGATATTGGAACTGGAATATACTTTAATATATTACTCGTTCGATTCTCTTAAAATCCAAAGTATACTTTCAAATATACTATAAGCCTTTTTATCAAAATATTATTTTACAAGCAACTTATCTTATACAAACTCATTTGACATGGTTATTCATTTAACGTTACATTTATTTATACATATCATCTGATCTTATTGTTTTTCAAATGATTTACAAAACAAATCAATTTACAATGTTCATGACTAAACTTTATTAAAATTTTCTTAAACTTACAAGTCATGAATCCTATTTTCACAAAACCTATGTATCTCACAGGCATTTTTATGCTGACGTACCTATTTTTACACATGTTTCAGGTACTACTTTGCAATGATTGTTGATACATGCTACATTTAGGATGGACTCGTGCCTTAGCAACTTTAAAACTTGGAAGATCATAGTTGTACTTATTTGATTGTACTAAAACAATGAGTTCATTTATTCAATAAAACAGAATTTATTTATTCCATGGTTATGAAACAATGATTCTGTTACAACACTCCCTGACGTTTCCGCCACGTCTAGTTGCTTTACGTGGTCGGGGTGTGACAGAAAAGTTGGTATCCGAGCCAATGGTTATAGGGAATTAGGTTATTAGTAATGCTTTAACCTAGACTATAACCTTCCTAGGACCCTAACACAAGTTTTCTTGTGTTTAGTTTTAAAACAATACCGTCACTTATTCTTAAGTGACAACCACAATAAGAACACAAATTTCTATTCCGCTTTGACAACTAATCATCTGTTCTAGGGTGATTTATTATATGGTTTTGAACCTTTAAGTTTTCAAAATCCCGTCAAAGTTAGTCTAAATAATGTGAACACATGCAAACTGGAAGGGTGGGTGCCTGTACCCTGAGTTTTCTGTCTAAGGCTAGAGTGTTCGTACAAATCCACATAATCGGACCAGTCACTCTTACCTGGGAACTCTTGGGGTGAGTGTCCACTTATAGGCGAGCATATCTTCGTGATACATTATTTTTGACCTATTCACTTTGATTGATCACCGGAGTTGTTTGTTGCTTTGTAGTAACAAACAAATGACCATCATCCTTGCTTTCATCAGATTTATTTCATCTCATTCTTTTCGTCTAATTCTCTCACTCGTTTCCTTTCATGTTTTCCTCTTTTAGAATGCATCCTTGACGCGACAATCAGATGGCGAATGCCGAACTGGCGGAAATCATCGCGCAGCAAATGGCTGCTGCCTTCCCAAATCTTTATGCTCAAATGATTCAAGCCATCAACAACAACAATGCTCCATGCAATTTCAAGAATTTTAACTCGGCTAAACCACTCAAGTTTAGTGGTTCTGAGGGAGCAACTGGGCTTCTTCAATGGTTCGAGAGCATTGAGAATACTTTCCGTCACGTTCAGTGTCCTGAAAATCGCAAGGTCGAGTTCTCTTCGAGTGTGTTTCAGAAGAGGGCTCTTACGTGGTGGAACGGGGTGATGAGAGACCGTGGTGCTGAGGTTGCATTAGCACAGACTTGGGCCGAGCTTAGGGCTCTTATGATGAAGGAATTCTGTCCTCGTCATGAGCTAAGGGCTCTAGAAAGGGAATTTGATGATTTGAAGCAAGACAGTGGAGAACATCGAGCCTATACTGACCGCTATGAGGAATTGAGCTTGTTATGCCCTACTATGGTGACGCCTCTGGATAAGGCGATTGAGAAATACATTGATGGTCTTCCTGACGTAGTTCAGGATATCGTTACTGGCAGCAACCCTACTACTGTCAGACAAGCCATTGAATTGTCTGCCACTCTGACTGAATCCCATATCAGGAAGCGCAAGCTATTTCGGAAGGGCGACTCAAAGACTGCTCAAGTGGAACCAAAGGAAGAAAATGCTGAGGTGTCCAAGAAGAAGAAGCTCAAAGCCTCTCAAAACTACGCTGTAACTGCTCAAGACAAACAGGTTGCACCAAACCAGCCAGCACAACCTCGCAAAAGGCAAAACTATGTTGGTACCGCACCTTTATGCAACAAGTGCAACCGTCATCATCTAGAGCAAGAGCAGTGTCACAAATGTACCCACTGTGGGCGGTTGGGACATTTGATCAATGTTTGTCGTTATGCAAATCAAGCTGCTGCAAACCCTGCTGCTGTTCAAGCACGGTTCCCTCCGGGGTCATGTTATAACTGTGGTGACCTTACTCACTACAGAAACAATTGCCCAGGACTTTTTAACGCACCTCCAGCGCGAGGACGAGCATTTAACATCAATGAGGCAAACGGGAACAATGATGCAGCAGTGAACAATTAGTGTTTTGTAATTCCTTGGTTGTTATCTTTTGACACTTCAAGACAATTCGGTTGTTGCATAAATAAAGATTTGTTGTTTTTATTTCTGCAAAATTTATGCGATTGTGTGAATGTTTGATGCAACCTTCTGTCATTTTATGATCAGTTGTGATCTCCCCAAGAACCTTAAACACTCGTTTCTTTTAAGAAACAAAGCCAAACTCTTATTGAAAATCCTTCTATCTTTATTGATGGATCCTTGAAAATGATTAAAGTGCCAAATGAAATCCAGGGATGGGATTCCTAGTGTGCTTTAAATGTCCATGCCCAAAGATAACGAATTAAAGAATCAAGTTAACTAAATTTGTGCTTATGTGTTTTTCTTACATGTTTTGTGGTTGTATGTGATCCATCCAAATCCTCATAGAATCTTCCATATCTCATACGAGAGATTCATAATAGGATATCTAAAGTTACTATCTTAAATCCTTAATGGACTTCTACGTTGTAGTCAAGTCCCTTGGGTTTTAAAGTACTATTCTATAATTGGACCTCTTGAATGGTCTGGTTAAACAGATTGATTTTGAAAATCTGATTAGAAATATCATGTGATGATATAATTAAAAAGATCCCTTAAGTGGTCTATTTAAGGAGATCGTACGACGGTTTAGTTAAGAAGATCATGTGTTGATCTAGTTAAAAAGATTGTTCGTTGATCTAGTTGAAAAGATCCTTTGGTGGTCTAGTCAAGTCGCTTCATGTTTATTCAATTGACTTTTCCTCTACGCATTATTAAATGAACTGTGCGGACTGTGCAAGGAATTTCGCAATTATGGAGGCCTACATAATTATGGAATTCAGTGCACAGAAACCACAGGAAGCTTTGTCATGTGTTAAGACCTATAGTGACAAGAATAATGATACGGGAGAAGTCTTGGACCTTGACCAATGTCATTAATTCTCACACTCCCCAATTCTGATTTTCAAGCACACACAAGTTTCTTATGATAAGTCTTCATAAGAAACGTTCTTCTGTCCGTAATTCAAAATTCCATGTTTTACTACTACAAGGAATTCACTTTGAGGGTTAACAAATTCGCTAAGAGTCCTAATATGGCCCAGAGTTTTACTTAAGGGTTCAATGGATCTATTAGAAGGCGAAACCGTCACAGCTATCTTCACAAGTTTCCTCTAGAATTAAATTTCGGGACGAAATTTCCTAAAGTAGGGGAGACTGTGACACCCGTGTCACTTCAACCACCAAACAAATGCCAAACCAATGAAATATTGTATTTCATACTTGGGATTTGTAAAAAAATATGTGTATCGTTTGTACATATCAACTCTTGTTCGATTTTAAGCTTTAAATCGCTTTCTGGAGGGTTATACGCGCTCTGATGCGTAAATATAACCAGTTTAATCCAACGAACACTCCGTAATAGTGAAATAGGCTTAACATACCTTAAATAACCTTTACATAACTTAGAAATAAGTTTTAAAGGCTTTGGTATGGCAAAAACAAGTTAGTTCGCTTACAGGGACTAAACTTGACAAACTGCGAAAGTATGCCAATTTGAACTGTAACAGACATTTTGGAACATGACCATAAGTTAAACACACCTTAAATATCCTTTATATAGCTTAGAAATAGGCTTTGAGGGGTTCGGTGTGCTAAAATAAACTTTTGGGTCATTCAGGGACTAAAAGTGTCAAAAAGTGCATAAGTTTGCATTTTCGCGCATAACTTACGTTCTGAATACATCCGGACATCTAAAAATTTATGTAAGCACTAAAATATTTTATTTTAGTGTTTGGCATGAGAAAAATCCATTCGTCGCGCAATTTGGATCGTTTTTCGCGCTTATGCGCATTCCGTCGTAATTAAGAGAACATCACGATCGTACGACCAAACGAACCAACATCCGGCATATTTTTGAGCATGTTTCATGTCCACAATGTTTAGGCATCATTTTAGGGCCTTAAAGTTGGCTTAACGGGCCTTAAACATGTCGAAAATGGCTTAAACACATAACAGGGACTGAAACTGCAACTTTTGAAACCTGTTTCTGATCTGTGCAGCCCAGGCGGGCCGCGTAAGATTCAGTTGTCACTTACGCGGGCCGCGAGGCCCCTTCTGACTAGATTCAATGTTTTAAACAGCCTGTTAACAGCCTTTCAAACACCCCAAAGGCCAATGCCATGTGTCAAACTCTTGTGGTGGGGACAAAATGAGTTACCATAACATTCTGACAAGTGTACGGGTGAGATCAAGGCACGTTATCCAAGAAACGATCCTAACGGTGGTCCATTTACTATAATTACCCACCTCAACTTCACTCATTCCTCACAAGAATCTGATCTTAGAAGCTCTAAGTTGAAACCATTGTTTCATACCTGAGCTACTTGGATCAAGATTAGCATTCGGGGACCCTTTGTAAGTGTTCCTTCGTTCTTTTATTGCTTTTCGAGTCCGAAAGTCAAACTTTGTTTGACTTTCTGCATTGACCAGCTTATGGTCAATGCGAAGTTCGTTTGAACTTCGCAACGTGATTGTAATCACGATGGTTATAGTCCCTTTTGACTATGCCTACTGATTACCACGTTGTCTAGGGTCGTAAGGGTAAGCGATCTAATAAATCGCTTATACCTTCGAACCCGACCCATTTGGTCGATCATTAGGATCCGACCAAATACATTAGGTGACCATAGTATATAGGGAATAACCTTCCGAGGTTATACCCTATGGTCACATCGTTTGAGTAGTTATATGATAGGTAGTTTATATGCCTTAGGTAAATTACCAGAATACCCTTTTCATGTATAATTGGTAATTAAGCATATGTAACCTAAACTTTTGTCACATAACTGATTATGTAACATGTTTAGGCATATAACACTTGTCATAGGGCTAGTTAGACGTCTCGAGTGCGCTTTTGCGCGCACGACGCGTTAAAGTAGCATAAGCTACCTTAATGGGTCGCGATGGGTCGAAAGCACTTAGGTTAGGTTCCGATTTAGTATGTAGGCTTTGTTAAACCATATTACATGAGTTCCCATACTCATTGGGTTTACAAGCCCTCATTCTATCCGATCCTCCGATTTAGGTCCGGTTAATTAACATAGTTACCTATATTAGGTGCCGTTTGATTCCGTGATCTCTAGCATTACTTGGTGGTTATCTTAGGATTTCTGAGCAATCTCAAGTGAGTACATAGACCCCTCTTTTACTGTTTTCCAAACTGTTTTGGGGTGAAGCATGTGTACCTATCTGTTATTTTCATGATTTCAAAGTATAATTGATTATACATGTTATTACTTATCATTTGACAAACTAAACGACTATCTATGGTTTAAACATTGATTTCTCAAAGAACATAAAATAAAATGTTGAATTGTACTTATTTTATGTTCACCAGACCGGTTGTTAGTATGATATAGCGCTATAGGATTTGACGCCCCATTCCTGTTGTCATGGAATGTCTGAAACCAATTTGTTTCTCCATCCAAATAGGGATTTCCTTTGTGGTATCCCTATAGTCTCAAAGGTGTATTTTGATGCACTAGGTCTGAATGAATTCTTAAATCACATTATTTTTGTATATTTAGTTATACTCCCAAAAGTATAGTTTGATATGCTCCAATGTGTGATATTGTACAAAACCAACATATATTTTGTTAATCATCCAAAACATATTTTGATATGTTATTTACTAAACCAAAATATAGTTTAATATGTTATTTATCACATCCAAAGCATATTTTGATATGTTATTTATAAAACCAAAACATAGTTTAATAGGTTATTTATAAATCCGAAATATACTTGTAATATACTACTTAAAACTATAATTTTAAACAACGAAGGTATATTTAATGTACTATCTATCTATCGATTGGGTTTTGGTTAGTGTTTAGATAACGGGATGGGTGTAATGTGATGAAAACATGGTAGATACGCCGCTGGTACTTCATATATATAAGTGTTTTCATTGCATTACATACCGTGGCGTTATCTAGTACACTTGGGTTAACGATATTGGAACTGAAATATACTTTAATATATTACTCAATCGATTCTCTGAAAATCCAAAGTATACTTTCAAATATACTATAAGCCTTTTTATCAAAATATTGTTTTACAAGCAACTTATCTTATACAAACTCATTTGACATGGTTATTCATTTAACCTTACATTTATTTATACATATCATCTGATCTTATTGTTTTTCAAACGATTTACAAAGCAAATCAATTTACAAGGTTCATGACTAAACTTTATTAAACATTTTCTTAAACTTACAAGTCATGAATCCTATTTTCACAAAACCTATGTATCTCACAGGCATTTTTATGCTGACGTACCTATTTTTACACATGTTTCAGGTACTACTTTGCAATGATTGTTGATACATGCTACATTTAGGATGGACTGCCTTAGCAACTTTAAAACTTGGAAGATCATAGTTGTACTTATTTGATTGTACTAAAACAATGAGTTCATTTATTCAATAAAACAGAATTTATTTATTCCATGGTTATGAAACAATGATTCTGTTACAACACTCCCCGACGTTTCCGCCACGTCTAGTTGCTTTACGTGGTCGGGGTGTGACAGTAAGGGCCCTCTTCTGAAACACACTGGAAGCAAACTCGACCTTGCGATTATCAGGACACTGAACGTGACGAAATGTACTCTCAGTGATCTCGAACCATTGTAGGAGTCCAGTTGCTCCTTCAGAACCACTAAACTTGAGTGGCTTAGCCGAATTGAAACTCTTGAAATTGCATGGAGCATTATTGTTGTTGTTGGCTTGGTTCAGTTGAGCAATAAGATTTGGGAAAGCAGCAGCCATTTGCTGCGCGATGATTTCTGCCAGTTTGGCATTCGCTTTCTGATTGTCGCGTCGAGGAGGCATTCTAAAAAGGGGAAATAAGAGAGAAAACAAATGAAATGGCATTGGGTAAGAATAGGATGTTATAACTACTGACCAAAATCATGGGTGATGGTCATTTGTTTGAACCACGAAGCAAACAAATGACACACAAAGGCTGAATCAAAGCAAGTAGGTCCTCATAATGTATCGCGAAGACATGCTCGCCTATAAGTGGACACTCACCCCAAGAGTTCCCAGGTAAGAGTGACTGGTCCGATTATGTGGATTTGTACGAACACTCTAGCCTTAGATAGAAAACCCAGGGTACAGGCATCCACTCTTCCAGTTTGCACGTGTTCACACTATTTAGGACCCAAAACTTTTGACGAGATTTTGAAAACTCAAAGGGGTTCAAAACCTTATAACAGAGGGTTCAAAACCTTACAACAGAGGGTTCAAAACCTTACAACAGAGGGTTCAAAACCTTACAACAGAGGGTTCAAAACCTAGTAATCAATCATCCAAAAACAGATGATTAATTTTCAAGGCGGATTCGGAATTGATGTTCTCGTTGTGGTTGCTGCCTAAAGATAGGCAACGGTATTGTTTTATGACTATACACAAGTAAACTCGCGTTAGGGTCCTAGGAAGGTTATAGTCTAGGTCAAAGCATTACCAATAACCTAATTCCCTATACCCATTGGCTCTGATACCAACTTTTCTGTCACACCCCGACCACGTAAAACAACGAAACGTGGCGGAAACGTCGGGGAGTGTTGTAACAGAATTAATTGTTTCAAATCCATGGCAATTAAAGTTTTGTTTTATTTATCAATCAAGAGAGTTACATTGTCTTAAACAAGAAACAAAGAGTACATAACATAATTTAACTAGTTCTGGCTTCGTTTTAAGTCACTAAGGCACAGGTCCGCCTAAGTGTGTCTCGATCATCCTATGCAATAGTCTCCTGAAAACACATGTGAAAATAGGTACGTCAGCATAAAAATGCCTGTGAGATACATAGGTTTGTGAAAATAGGATCCATGACTTGAGTTTAAAGAAACTGTTTAATTAAAAGTAGCCATGAATCTTGTTGAGTGTTCCCTTTCATAAATCATTTGAAAAGTGATAAATAAACCAAATGGTATATATGTATAAAAGAATAATGTATGATTAAATGAATAATCATGTAAAATGAGTTTGTATAAGTTAAGTTATTTGTAAAACGATGTTTATGTGAAGATTGTATTGTAGATGTAATATGTCTAAACTGAAATGGTTTAAACAACGCTACGTTATGTAATACCATAAAAGCACTTATATATAGGAAGTACCAGCGGCGTATCCACCATGTTTTTATCGTATTACACGTCACCTCGTTACTTAAATCACTTACCCAAACAGCCACCAAGATGAAATGTTTAACAATTTGTAGAAATGTTTATGTATGGTCAAATACGGTTCACATGGTTCAACAGTTACAAACGGTTCATAAAATCAAATGGTTACAACGGTTCACGTAGTCAAATAGTTACAACGGTTCACATAGTCAAATAATTACAACGGTTCAAAATGTAATATAATGTGTTCATATGCTGGATGAGCATATGCAACAAAATGCAATGTAAAACAACGTGTCCATATGTTGAGTAAACATATGCAACTAATGTAATGTAAATCAATGTGCTAGCATGCTCAGTCAACATACATAGCAGAAATGTAAAGTAAAACAATGTACTAAGTATGCTAAGTAAACATACATAGCGAAACAATGTAATGTAAATCGTGTACTAATAGTGTACTAATGAACATAGCAAGTATACGATGTGAAAACAGGAAAGCACGAAAGTAACAAGTAGGCACATGTGTCTCACCCCAAAACTGTTTGAAAACAGTAAAAGAGGGGTCTATGTACTCACTTGAGATTGCTTAGTAGTCCTTGAGTAACAACCAAACAATGCTAGAGATCACGGAAATCAAACGGTACCTAATATAGGTAACTATGTTAATAAACCGGACCTAAATCGGAGGATCGGATAGAATGAGGGTTCGTAAACCAAATGAGTGTGGGAACTCATGTAATATGGTTTAACAAAGCCTACATACTAAAATGAAACCTAACCTAAGTGCTTACGACCCATTACGACCCGTTTAGGTAGCTTATGCTACTTTAACGCGTCGTTCGCGTAAAACGCGTTCGGACCGCCTAACTAGTCCTATGACAAGTAAAATATGCCTTAACATGTCTAATATTGTTTCCAAATCAGTTTAGATGTTAAATGTTATGTTACATATGTTTAAAATGAATTTTGGCGTAAAAAGGGCATTTTGGTAATTTACCTAAGGCATATAAACTACCTATCATGCGACTAATCAAACCTAAGTGACCATAAGGTATAACCTCGGAAGGTTATTCCCTACGCTACTATGGTCACTTAACATGTTTGGTCGGATCCTAATGATCGACCAAACGGGTCGTGTTCGAAAGTCTAAGCGGGTGTTTAGTCCGCTTGACTTTCGGCTCCACACAAGCACTAATCTAAAAAAAATGACGAGCTAAACATGCTAGAACATGTTTAGTTAAGTTAGAAAACAGGTTTTGATATCAAAACAAACGGTTTTGATATCCTAGAGTAGTTTGGTTACAAAATACGCGAGAAAACGCATTTTGGCCGAAACTACGACTCGTCACTGAGCCTAGATAACCTGGTAATCAGTAGGTATAGTCACTAGGGACTATAACCATCGTGATTATGCTCACCTTATGAAGTTCAAACGAACTTCGCGTTGACCATAAACTGGTTAAAGCAGAAAGTCAAACGCAGTTTGACTTTAACGACAAAAACGAGTGAAAAGAACGAAAGAATACTTACAGAAGGTCCCTGCAAGCTCTTGATCCGATTTACTCTCAGGTATGAAGCATAAACTTCAACTTAGAGAGCCAAAATCAGATTCAAGTGTGCTTTGGGAGGAAGTGAGGGTGGGTATTTATAGGAATTCAAGAACCGTTAAGATCGTTCATCGAAAACTGAGCTTTGATCTGGACCTTACATGTGTGTCCATGGTATTCTAAAACCATGGGAGCCCCTAATATTGACTATGTTCATTGAATACCAGCCCATGGTTTTGCAAAACCATGGGTTAAAACCATCAACACTTCAAAATGGACTAGCTTCATTGAATCTGCCAGAAATTTCAAAAATGGTCCCTACACTTGTAAAATTTGATTTTTGGCACTTTTAAGCCCCGTTAACCCCATTTCAAGGCTCTAAAATAAAGTTAAAGTATAGGGAACTTAAAATATGCTCAAAAATATGTCGGATGTTGGTTCGTTTGGCCGTACGGTTGCGTTGTTCGGTTAATTACGACGGAAGTCGTAACGGACGCAAAAACGATCCAAATTGCGCGACGAATGGATTTTTCTTATGCCAAACATTAAAATAAAATATTTTAGTGCTTACATAAATTTTTGGATGTCCGGATGTATTCAGAACGTAAGTTATGCGCGAAAATGCAAACTTGGGCACTTTTTGACGCTTTTAGTCCCTGAATGACCCAAAAGTTTATTTCAGCACACCGAACTCCTCAAAGCCTATTTCTAAGCTATGTAAAGGATATTTATGGTATGTTTAACTTATGGTCATGTTCCGGAATGTCTGTTCCAGTACGAATCGTCATACTTTCGCAGTTTGTCGAATTTAGTCCCTGTAAGCGAATAAACTTGATTTTGGCATACCAAAGCCTTCAAAACTGATTTCTAAGTTATGTTAAGGTTATTTAAGGTATGTTAAGCATATGTCACTGTTCCAGAGTGTTTTTTGCATTAAACTGGTTATATTTACGCATTAGATTGCGTATAACCTTCCAGAAAGCGATTTAAAGTTCGAAATCGAACAAGAATTGATATGTGCAAATGATACACATATTTATACAAAACCCAAGTATGAAACACAATATTTCATTGGTTTGGTGTTTGTTTGATGGTCACAGTGACACAGGTGTCACAGATTGGTGGATATTCATTAGATATGAATATAGAGCAAAATGTTGCTACCAAAGTTCATAGATATTTGTGGGATACAAATATTGGACTGACTCGCTCTCAAATATTACTGCATGGAATCATCTGTGATTGATCATAAGTAAATTTTGAGTAAAGGCGAATATCATAGTATCCTCTGACCTGAGATACATATTGGGTCTTGATATTCACCAAGTATTATACCTTGACCTAGTTCTTAGCTGTCTGTAGTAAGGCAGTACACAAGGCTAAACTCAGGTGTGGTGCAAGGTGATTGTGAGAGACGTATGTAGTCAAGAAGGGATTTGTTCCTCTTATTCGTTGAGAGTAAGATGTCTAAGGCCTGATAAAGTTAAATCAACAGAGAGTGATCACTCTATGTCTCTGGATTTAACATGACATCTGTAACGAAAGGATAAATGATAGATTCACCTAAATCATGTTCAAGTAAGGGACTTGCAAGGAATGATGTTATTGAATGGCAAATATAGTCATACGTATTGGGGGTAGTAAACCGTAGTTAGGCGTCATTTACTGCTTGCATCAATCTTCTATGTATCTTGTGCAAGTGGGAGATTGTTGGACTTTGTATGCCCAAGACACATATTAAATTGATGTGGCTATTACGTTATGATCCAAGTCGAGTCATACCCAATAACAAGCTAGACAAACACTTATATTATTTATTTGTGATATGATCAAACAAATAAATATTAACACTTACAATATTTAGAAATTAGTGTTCTAAATAATTACACTTGGGAAACCAATAAATTATATGGATAATTTATTTTGAGAGAATATTTTATTTTGTTATTTAATGGGTTAAATAACATTTTAAAGGTTGTATAAAGTCTTGCATTTACGTAGTGTTATATTTATAAAAGTTATAAATATATAAACCAAGACTTGAATTTTATAAAAGAAATCTGATTTTTTTGTATAATAAAGAAGTGCCCCCCCCCCTTTTGTCTTACCAAGATGAGATCTTGGTCCAATCACATTTCATGCATTTTTGCATGTGTAGGAGCCTCTTGATTGGGTGGTCTATCCAAGACTTTTGGTCCAATCAAACAACATGCATTTTGCATGGTTGTCTCATTTTATATATATATTTTTGTATTACAAAAATAGAAGGAGATGACATAAAATTTCAAGTGTGGAAGACTTGAAACTCTCTCATAAAAATTTCGGCCATAAGGGTTGTTTAAGGAGCTTTTCGGTTTTGATCAAGTGTGTTAAATCCTAGCTAATCTCAAGGTGTTTGTTGGAAGCTTGGGGTATACAAGCTTGAGGCCTTCTACTCTTGAAGGTAACCATTCTTGAAGCATCATCCATTTCATCATCCTATTACTCCAAGAAGGTAGTATTCTAAACACCCTGTGGTTGTGTTTGATAGTATGCATTTTCATATATGGATCCGGGTTTTGGGATTTTGCATATAAATGGTTTTATATCTTTTAAAAGTAACATGTTTTAAACATTATTTCCGCTGCGTTTTTATTTCATATGGATGAAATTGCTTTGATAAACATGTTAAAATCCCATCACATGATGTCTTCCATGTTTCGCAATTAAAGAAGTGTTTGTTCGATGAAACACTTGTGGTACCACTCCAAGAACTGAAAATCGATGATAAATTGCAGTTTATCGAAGAACCCATCGAAATTATGGACCGGGAAGTCAAGGTCCGTAAGCATAGTCGAATCCCGATCGTGAGAGTTCGTTGGAATTCAAGACGTGGACCGGAATTCACGTGGTAATGCGAGGATCAGATGAAGCTCAAGTATCCTCAACTATTCCCAACTGACCAATCTAATCCTGACGCAATTGGTGAATTTTGGGACGAAATTCCCTTTCAAGTTGGGGATGATGTGGCACCCGAGGAAAATCCGCAGTCATCCTGATCTAACAATTTGCCGCTTTGGGTTACTTATCAAATTTCAGGACGAAATTTCTTTCAAGTTAGGGATTGTTTTGGTCAAAAATTACCTAAGCAATTTAGTGATCAAATTAGTTAAGTGAGGTAGTGTGCTAAGAATGTGAATTGAAAATATCCTGGTTTAGTTGTTTGCAAAAGACAGTGTTCAGGATATAGCTCAGGATATCAAGCTATATCTATGATCAAACAATGAGAAAAAAGTAAAAGGTGACACGAGATGTACGAGGAAAGCCCTTGACTAATCTAGATCGCCGGCACAAAACCTCGGGAGCTGACAATCGCAGCTGCCTTTTTCTTCTTATTACTTCAAATCTCAGGATACAGTGTAGGATATTGACCAGATCACTACTAAGTGTTACAATGCTTTTAGAAAGTGAGAGTTGCGAGAGAAAGAGTAGAAGAGTTCGAGAGTAGTGAGTGTGATGTCCTATTCGATCTGATTTATCCGTCTATTTATAGCTAAGAAACGAAACAAAATCTCCTACAAATGGGGGATGCCAATGAATATTCCCTAGTTAACGTTGGAGACCAAGTAAAGCGGCCTCAACATCTTTCTTCGAACAACTTGGACCGAGTCTTCAGGGGTCACAAACGTTGCAACCTTGAACTCGTACTCCTGCACATAATCCATTAGTAATCCTCAAGATACCATGCCAGGATGTTACCAATATCCTGAGTCAACACCCTAAGTATGAACATTTATCATATACTCAAGATATAATTTAAGATATTATCCAGGATATGGGCTCAGAATTTCACCCATAGCAATTGTCCCCAAAAATGTTACCTTTAAGGATTCTGAGACTAACGGTTACATTTTTTCACGATAAACGAGGTAATTAAGAGATAAGACCCCTGATTTGACCGCTTGTAACTGCTCAGACTGTTTCACTCATTACATCCCAATAACTTCTCACCCTTATCTTCATTTAACCATCACCGAAGAGCAAAAAGGTAAAATCCCTCTTTCACCTTCATCTTCTTCATTCTATTCTGCACAACATTCTGGCGATCATATGGCGAGACAAACCAGATCTAGCTCCGGCGACTCTGCCCCCTCGTTTATTCACCAGAATATTTTTCAAGATCTGGAGAAAGAAATCTGCTCCTTTGACAGTGCTCATCTGTCAGCTCTCAAAACCTCCGACATCTTTCCGAAAGGGACGGTGTTCCGGCCGTTCGATCGGGAAATCCGGTTGGACATGGTTTCCGATGAGTGGCTGTGTTTTAATGCTTTTCCTTTTACCTTAGGGCTACAATTCCCGTTCCCTGACTTTATCATCGAGTTTTTCAACATCACAAAAGTCTATTTTATTCAAACAATGCCAATGCTTTGGCGAGTTTTGTTTGTTCTTGATCAAATCAAGAACAAGCGCATTCCTGATCTTTCTGTTCATGGCCTCCCCTTGGCATACCGGCTTAGATGCCACGGCTCTTATCGATTCTTGTTCTATTCTACCTCCAGCGATCCACTGATACTCCGAGTCACCAGGAATGAAGAGGAATGGAAATCCAAGTTTTTCTTTGTAAAATGAGATTCAATCCCTGGTGGAGCAGATTATCCGGTGAAGTGGTTGAGAAAGGGTAGGATTTAGGGTTTTTGGATGATCCTGACTCACATCCTATCTTATATCCTGTTTTATATCCTGAACTGATTTTCTTTTTTCTTTCTTGTATACAGCTGATTTCAGAAAGCTTGCACCTCCTCTAGCTGACTCAAAGAAGAGAATCGATACCATCAGGCTCCTTCCAGAAGTTGAAAGGAGTTTCAATCCACTTCCAGCATCTTCAAGCCAACCCTCTAGTTCAAACATGTCTGGTAAGGATCCTGCTCAATATCCACTTCCAGAAGTTGAAAGGAGTTGTATACATGTTTTTATTTGATATAGTTCAAAAAAGAGTTTTAAAGTTACTCCCTGTATGCAGACTCTAGCAAAGTTCCTATCCTTCTTGATCTCGATGAACTCGACAGCTACCCCACTCCAGTCAATGTCAAGAAGGAAACCCCTGCTACCACCAGCTCCAAACCAGTCCCGGCTCCTAAGCCCAACCCAAGAACTCGAGCTTCTACTTCCAAGAAGAGGAAGGGTTCCGAGGTCAGCACTCCAGGCTCTGAAGGGTTCTCTTATGAAGAACTCAGCTTTACTGACTCCTTGGAGCCAATAACATCCTTCCTCAATAAGGTAATATTCTGGTACCATATCCTGCATACATATCCTGACAGAATATCCTGTTTAGTAAGTTTTAATTTATACCTGAATTTTGACTTGCAGGGTCTCCAGCATCAGCTCCACCTCTACACCAATGCCTGCAGCACAAACAAGTTCCAAGAAGCCAGGATCAAGCAGCTTGAGACCACTGTTGCTGATCAGGGCACCATTGCTGAAGCCAAGAGCCGGCACTATGAGGATAAGCTGAAGAAGGTCACCTAGGATGCCGAAGTAAAGCTGGAAGCCGTCCAACTCGAGCATGAACAGGCCATGATCTCCTTCAGGGAGGGGATCAAAAACTCGGCTGTTGTCTCCCTGCTACAAGCTCGTATCTAGATAGCTTATGAGGCCAAGGAGGCAGGTCTTGAGTGCCCATCCTGGCCGGTTGACTCCTGGTTGACTCCAAGTCAGCAGAGGTGGCAGACAAGGCTGGAGAAAAGAAGGATGCTGGAGAGGATGCTGGCGAGGATGCTGCTCAGGATGCTGAGGCTGAGAAGACGGAGAAGGCTGGTGGAGACGCCGCTGTGTGAGGGCATTCAAGTGGGCGATGATGGATATTGATGCCTAGGCCGGAGCCCACTTTTTTTTAAAATTGAATGTTGGTCTGTAATGTGACAACCCGAGTTTCCAAGGTTTCTACTCGACTTAATACTTGATCACTAGGTGTTGTTTTGTATATACATATGTTGTGCATTATACGTGTGTAGGCTATATATATATATTTTGTATTGATATTATGTTGTATAGCTAAACATGTCACCTTTGGCCGAAAACCCCCACCCCACGAAAACACACACCTCACGAAAACACTTCATGTGTTTTCGTCCACATGTGGCCAACGAAAACCAAATGGGCTTTGGCCCAGTAGTGATTAGTTAAAAAGGTTTGTACTTAACCTGTACGTGAAAACAACAATTAGAAAACCCTAATCACCTCTCACTCTCTCTCGCTCTCCTTTGTAACCTAACGGCAGTCGTGAGCACTCGAGTCTGTTACTCCTGTTGAGGTTTGTGATCGATCATGTATGATTAATTGATTTAAAGCACTTGATTATCTGTTGGCTTCATGAATTAACTGTATGTGATTCTTGTTTGTGGTTTGGATAGATTTGATATGATGGAATGCATGACCTTGAATGATATTAATGTGATCTGGATCGGGAAGTATGTTAACCTGCTGTTATTGTTCGATTGTGTGTGGTGTTATATTAATCGGCTTGATGAATACATACACTAGGGTTCATGCTAGATGTTAAACATTTTGATACTGTTGTGATATTGATGAATGATAGTATTGATGATTACAGGAGTAACATGAGTGGGTGATTTGGTAATTCATATGATTACATAGTTTGGTCCGATTGAATGATTGTTAGATGATGATTAGGGTTGGTGTAGAACGTAACTGACATTGATGATATATATATATATATATATATATATATATATATATATATATATGTATAATCTGAATGATTAAGTGAATTATGATTCTGTATTGCATGCTGATTTACTGATGATCTCAATCGTATAGTGGTTAAGTAATTTACATGGTCTCATGAATAGATCTGATTGAGCATGATTTTTTAGCCGATTGTGTAACTGTTGGTGATGCTTATGGTTCTTGTCTAACGAAAACCCTCCACCCAATGGAAACCCTATCTCAACGAAAACACCTTGGGGATTTCGTCGCCCAAGTGTTTTCATCCAAAGGAGATTTCGGCCCAAGGGATTTTGGCCCAAGGGATTTCGGCCCAAAGTGTTTTCGTCACATATGCTTTATGTACAGTAACACTGTTAGTTTATTAAACATGTTAGTATGTAACTCTGTTAGCTCTTGACTCCGTTAGTTTGTTAATCCAGTTAAATATGTTAACTCTGCTAAGTATGTTGATCACTGTTAAGTATGATTCTGTCAAGCATGTTGACTCCGTTAAGTGTGTTACTTTTGTTAAGTCTGATAATGGATAACTAGATCGGAATAAACTGCAAAAGACATTGATGTGAAACATGGATTGTATGAATGTGATTAATTGTTGAATGATGCATGATGCCAACTGCCAAACATACCATGTGGTATTGATTGCATGTGAAACTTTACGAACATGTACTGATTGTGTATACGTGCATAACTATAGAACTTGACTGATTACTTGTGAGCACATAGTTTAGCATACCGAGCAAACCATGGTGAGTTCACACTCATTCCAAGGCATGGGATTCCCAAGGGTTGGGAATGGGATTGAATAACTACTCGTACTATTATTACTATTAAACTACTTTTTACTGTCCTCGGATTGAAGGGCACGTACGTAAAACCTATGTACACTCATACTTACAACCATCCTCCATGGGTAGGATGCCATGATTACACACTGGACCAAACCTCTATCATTGAAGTCCCTCATTTATATCGACTTAATCGCCGAGGCCTATGGCGAGCGGGTCATTAGTTAATAGCGCTATTAGGTTTAACAAACCTCACACCGTGCCAGTCAGACGGGCGTGTACTAATGGACTATGGGCAAAGGGTCAATGCTGATAGACATTGACTTAGGGCACCACTTACATTTTCATAGTAGTCGATACGCACGGTCTAGTAACACATGGGAAGCCCCCACTAATCTTCGCAAACATGTCTGGGAGACCGCGATCCGAATTATTACGATACATGGTTTACAAAACGAACATATGATTTATGAAACGAATGCTACAACTAAACAACCAACTGTTAACTCGCTCAACTTTGTTGTTGACTCGTTGTTACATGCCTTGCAGGTCGTTAGGTACTCATGGAGCTTGCACAGGGAGGCGCGGTCGTTGTGGGACATGGCAGTGTGTGCCATGATTAAAACATTACATTATTTCAAACTTAGTACTTATGTTGGGTTTTACATTTATGCTTCCGCTAAACACTTAACTATGCTTTGGTTTTGAACACCTTTCATATTATTTGGTTGAATTATATTTACTACATACATTGTTCAATACGATTGGTGGCTTGATCCTGGTCAGTCACGCCTCCAAGCGGTGATACTCCGCGTGTGGATTTTGGGGGTGTGACAGATTGGTATCAGAGCCATTGGTTATAGTGAACTTGGTTTTAATAAGGGAAAAAGTTTTTGTTAAAACCAGACTATAACCTGTACAGTGCTCAATGATCCACAACGACGCCTCGCTCCACATGCAAGACTCGACATTCTAGGTGATATGGTTTATGTTTATATTACCTACTTGTTAGATTACATAGAACTTTGCTCATGGTATGCTTAGATAAACATAACAACTGTTGATTGAAAACACTTGTGTGCTTGCTCTCTTCTGTCATCGCACTTTCGCGAACCTTTCTCTCTCATGTTTCCTTTGATATGAAGATCATGAGTGGACGTGTTAACATGACTCAAGCCCAGTTGGCGGCTTTGATCACTGAACAAGTAACTGCAGCACTCACAGCTGCCCAGGCAGGAGGTCAGAACGCTCAGCCTCCTGTGTGTACTTTCAAGACCTTTATGGACTGTCGTCGTAGTACTTTCAGTGGCACTGAAGGAGCCGTTGGACTCCTCCATTGGTTTGAAAAACTCGAGTCTGTCTTCTAGATGTGTGAATGCCCTGAGGCTCGTAGGGTGAAGTACGCCACCGGTACTCTCGAAGGCACTGCGCTAACTTGGTGGAACGGGCAAGTTCAGATGCTAGGGCTGGCGGCTGCTAATGCCACCCCATGGAATGACTTCAAGGAACTGATCAAACGTGAATACTGTAGTCGTGATGACATCCACAAACTGGAAGTGGAGTTCTTTAACATGAAGATGACGGGGTCAGAGATAGAAGCGTACACGAAATGATCCAATGAATTGGCAGTGTTATGTCCAACTATGGTGGATCCTCCCATCAAACGCATTGAGCTTTACCTCAAAGGCTTAGTACCAGAGATTCAAAGTCATGTGACTTCTGCCAACCTTGCTACCATCCAGGATGTTACTCGTCTTGCTCATCGTCTCACAGACCAGGCATTGGAACAGAACAAGCTGCCTAAACGTATTGGTGCTACTGCTACTACTACTTCTGCTATTCCCACTGACAATAAACGAAAGTGGGATGGAACCTCCAGCAAGGGTTCGACTTCAGTTCAGTCCCAGGCACAGCAGCGAAAGATTGATGACTATCAGAGCCCTGGTCAGCAATCTTCTGGTAGTCAAGGGCAGGGTGGATATCGAGGAAACCACCCAAAGTGCAACAGATGCAACAGGCACCACAGCGGTCAGTGCAACAAGGGTCGTTGTCAGAGGTGTCCCAAGATGGGTCATGAAGCTAAGGATTGCAGGAGCTCACGACCTACGAATCGGAACTATCAACAACAACCACCAGCTCCACAGAACCAGCAGCGACAGCGAGGTAACAGGGGATGCTTTCAGTGTGGTGCGGAAGGCCACTCCAAGCGGGACTGCCCCCAGTTAAATCAAAATCCGAACAACAACAACAACAATCAGGGAAACGGAAACAACAATGGGGGTAACAACGGGGGAAACAATGGAGACAATGGCGCCCGAGGTCAAGCATTCGTGATTGGTCAGGGTGACGCAAGGAATGATCCTAACATGGTGATGGGTAAGTTCCTTCTTGATGACTTTTACGTTACTGTTTTATTTGATTCGGGTGCCGATACCAGTTATGTGTCTCTAAAAGTTAGTCAAATGCTTAAACGCACACCAACACCTTTGAACACCAAGCATGTTGTAGAATTAGCAAACGGTAAAAGCCTAGAAGCCACACACATAGTTTAGGGTTGTAATCTTATCCTCGCTGGTCAGACTTTCTCTATCGATCTCATTCCTATAGTTTTGGGTAGTTTCGATATCGTCATTGGGATGGATTGGTTATTCCAACAGCAAGCAGAGATCCTATGCAAAGAGAAGATGGTTCGCATTCCCCGTTCTGGCAAAGAACCTCTTGAAATTCAAGGCGACAAGAGTGGTGCTGTTGTGGGCATCATCTCCTTTCTTAAGGCCGAGAAGTGTTTGTGAAAGGGTCACACCGCTATCTTAGCACTTGTTACTGACGCATCAACGAAAGAGAAGAAGATTGAGGGTATTCCAGTTGTACGTGACTTTCCGCAAGTGTTCCCTGAAGATTTACCTGGGTACCGCCTCATCGCCAGATCAAATTCCAAATCGAGCTAGCTCCTGGAGCAGCACCCATAGCTCGATCACCTTATCGCTTAGCTCCAACCGAATTGGAAGAACTGTCCAAGCAATTGCAAGAACTCTTGGATAAGGGTTTCATTCGTCCTAGCTCTTCGCCCTGGGGAGCTCCCGTGTTGTTTGTGAAGAAGAAAGATGGTACCTTCCGTATGTGCATAGATTACCGCGAACTAAACAAGGTGACCGTAAAGAATCGCTATCCTCTTCCACGCATTGACGACTTCTTCGACCAGCTGCAAGGGTCGAGTTACTATTCAAAGATTGATATGAGATCAGGCTACCATCAACTGAGAGTCCAGGACGAGGACGTCTCCAAAACGGCATTTAGAACACACTACGGCCATTACGAGTTTCTGGTCATGCCATTTGGGCTAACAAACGCGCCTGCAGTCTTCATGGATCTTATGAACAGAGTGTGCAAGCCTTACTTGGATAAGTTTGTGATCGTATTCATCGACGACATTCTGATCTACTCTAGGAGTCGGGAGGAACACGAGCAGCATCTACGACTTATTTTGGAACTCCTTCGAGCAGAACAACTGTACGCCAAGTTTTCAAAATGCGACTTCTGGCTTCGTGAAGTCCACTTTCTAGGCCACGTGGTAAACAAGGATGGGATTCATGTTGATCCATCTAAGGTAGACTCGATTAAGAACTGGCCTGCACCGTGTACACCAACAGATATCTGCCAATTCTTGGGTTTGGCGGGCTATTACAGAAGGTTCATCAAAGACTTCTCAAAGATTGCACAGCCGCTTACGCTACTAACTCAAAAGGGTGTCACCTATTATTGGGGTGATGCTCAAGAATCAGCATTTCAACATCTGAAGAATAGACTTTGTAGCACACCTATTCTTTCATTGCCAGAGGGCACAGACGATTTCGTGGTTTATTGCGACGCGTCCATTCAGGGTCTTGGATGTGTGTTGATGCAACGTGACAAGGTCATAGCCTACGCATCACGCCAACTTAAAGTTCATGAAAGGAACTACACTACACATGATCTAGAGCTGGGAGTTGTTATTTTCGCGCTCAAGATATGGAGACATTACCTGTACGGTACCAAGTGCACCATCTATGTTGGGATTGAACCCTACCAGAGGAACATATAATTAAAGCCAAAACTGGATCAGAGCAGTGGATCCAGAATAAGCAGATGTTACATACAAGTCTCTCCCCTTGAAAGAGGTTTCAACATCTGCTGACCTCCTATCTACTGATCGTACAAGCTACTGACCGTCAAACTGCTGCTCAAGTAAAGACCTGACGAAAGACTAAAGCTCTGCTGTTCAATCTACTGTCTTAAGTCAAGCACTCCTGATCCGGACAAGCACTGATGGGTTCACAGCAGTAGAGGGATAGCAGTAGTTCAATTTATGTAATGTAATGTAATAAGCAGTAGTTAGTATAGCAGTGTTTGTATAGATCAGAGGTTAGAGTTTGTTAGGAGGTTAGATGTCACTTTCATGGTGACGTCAGCTTAGATGCTCAGTGGCTTGCTAGTGCCTATAAATAGAACAGTGCTCTGTACTGTTCTATTAGCTCTTTGCAACAATCGTCTTCTCTGCACGAACAAACACTGAGCTCTGGCTGAGGGGGAGTTTGTATTAAGCATTGCATTGTAATCGTTGTTGAAATTAAATTCAATCTTTCGGTTCTATGTGAAAAGTGTTT